>WAAD01010460.1:0-10329 GCA_013389945.1 Fregata magnificens | reverse complement strand
GTTAGGAGACACAGATAGAGGTTGAAAATTACCTCTTTAAAGAACTACGACAGAAAACAAAACTTTTCTCCTCTTTCAGAGTTGTGTATCAAGAAGGATTTTTGGTGAAATTATAAATGCTCTTCAGAGTGACTCTTTGTTCAGCTGGATCGTTCATTGTCATACACTTATCACACACTGGCCGTCTTACCTTTTTGCTCTGTCTGTGCAAGTCCTCAGTTTTGGCTAATGTGTGGCTTTTAGCCCAAATTGTCATTCACAACATAAAGTTAGTCCATCATCACTGTCTAATTTGCAAACTTTACTAGCATATTTCTGCATTTTTCCCTGGACACCATGTACTATGCTAGAAGTTTTCACTTCTTGATTGGAAACATTTATGCACTGTAATTTTCAATCATAAATTTTCATGCCATATATTAAATGCTGCTCTTGCCTCATCCTGAATAAAGCATTGTAAAGATCCAATAAATCTGTGGTTTACAACACGATAAATGCCATAAAAGATGGTACTTCTAATTTGGATCTTGGAATCTGAAGCACAAAGCACTTGCATATGATACACATATATTTAGAACACAGAGATTTATAGGTTGCAATTTTCTTGGCCTTTAAAATTTTGGTAGTCTTATCATTACAGCAGAGTGAAATCAATATTCTTATTAGAAAAATATGCCATTGACATCATTCTCCAGTGATTAATTCTTGTGAGTTACCCTGAATTTATTATTGACAGAGTTGATCTGTTTAGACCCACAACCCAGTTCTTGCAAAGGCAAACCTACGGATGCCATTAAGAGACCATTAAAAGACAAATCAAGCACAGTGAGGCATGGAAGTGGAGAGGCATGGGAGAAGATGCCCTTTTACTCCAGTAAGTGAGTTAATTCCTGGAAAGTAGTTTAAACACAGAGCAAGTGCTGCAGGGCACAGAAGCAAGTGAACCTCTGAGTGCTGCCATCACAGGACTAGTTGACCTTGAGTGCAATCAAAGTGAGCATGTGCATGTCAAAGACCAATTTTGAAAATGTCTTTAACGCTTTTAATGCCTTTAATTGCATCGGCATGTACTGTTTCTCAAATAGGACATTACTGTGCCTAATAATATATTTCTTTGTCAATTTAAATCCTACCTTAACTGCAGCAGGACAAAACAATTGCTGGATCCTTTTTTTTCTTAGGCTTTAAAGTCACAAATACAGGGAAGTCTGACTCAGAAGAGAGAATACGTCTGGCAAATTTAAGCCTGAAGAGCTGAAATGGCTGTGATGATTGTCTCAGTCCTCAGTGCCAGCAGCAGGTATGTCACTCTGAAGGCACTGCTATTTTCTTGGTTTGTTTGCCTTCCATACTGCATTCTCCACTCCCCTGTGTTCACTCTGAGCCAGCCAATAAAAGACATTAAATACCATTATAAAGTGGAAAAGGGAAAGACTGCTGATGTGCTGAAGGAAGGGAATGAAAGGCAGACTTTACTATCTCTGAAACCCTTTTCTATTAATCCCATCATTGTAAAACAACCGGCGATTAACCAGCTTTCAGGCAACTCCTCAGACTGCCACCAAAGAATCTCTGTATTTCCCAGAAGTCCAATTATATGCAAATATTGTTGTCAGAGCTGCTGGAGATAAAGATATGCAGCAAGCTCCTTTGTAGGCTTTATTTTTGTTCTTCTTGGCAGTTTTCATTAGCCTACAAGTCATTTATTACAGTCAGAATACAAGGAAAAACAATAATTAAAATGGAAAATGTTATGCAAAATTAATTGTCAAATATCTCTCATAACAAACACTGTATAAATGTTTCTTTATGAACAAATATACGCATAATTTTACTCTTGCTTTCACAAATACATCTTCCCCTATAAGTCAGGCTGAATCAATTGAATCCCAATATCAAGGTCTTTATTTCACTCAGTCTTTTTTTATCAATAAATATACTGCCTTCTGTATGGCTCTTATTCTACACATTTTTTGCACTGCTAGCTGTCGCTTTTTATATGTTCTTGACTTTTAATACTGTGATCTCTTTTATTTCGTGAATCTTCTCCAACCAGTTTCAGAGTTATTTGCAAACTTTGCCTATTTAGTAAAACATCTGCAAGGTTTTTTTGCATCTGGATTTGTCTTATTTACCCCCAAGTTCCATAATTTCCTTTCAACTGTACTGCCTGAAAAAATGCCAGTTTTCCCTGATTGTTATACTCTCCTATGGCCTTATTTACTTACACATTTTTGTAGGCAGAACCCACTTTATATGTCTATATCATCTCACTAACTGTAATCCTTCCTACAAGCTTCTGACGTATTTTGTTGGCCTCAAGATATCCCTGCTCACAGTACTGGGGGAGAATCCTTGGTCCTCTGCCAGATGATCAAATGGTCCATCTCCATTCTGTTTGTAAATATTGAATACAGGCTGCACAAATGTGATAATTTTTCTTAGGAATGTAATAATCCTGCAGCAGTTTCCTCTAGCACATCAGAATTAGCTATTCTCCACTTTTACGCATGAATGTGTTACAAATCTCTTGAATCTATCTCTATTCACATATGAGTACAGATGGTTAGAGGAATGGGCATATATTTTCCCAGTTGGGAGTTTGTTGTGTTTAGAGAGATGTGACTCCTGCTCTAAATGCTACAGGCACAAAGGGACTCCAAGCAACGGTGCGATATCACTGTGTAAGAAGGGAAGAGAGAGCAAACTAACGAGGCAGCACACAGGAATGGTTTATTTCCTCCACACCTTTTTGTTTCCTGGGTAAGAAACCAATAGTATGCAAAGGGAGGTTACTGCTTGCCCCATCATTCACGAGCATGGACTGGGCATTGTCCCTTCAACAGCAAAGACTGCATAGCAGTCTGCCACCGGCCCTGGAGGTGCCTGCCATTTTAGGCCACTCACTAGCTGGCACTTACAATAACTCTGCCAGCATACTGTACACCTTCAGAGCACAGTAACACACTACATCACCTGGGGTGTAACTTCATTGCCAGAGGCTACAGGATACATCACATTAACTCTATGTCTGCTAGAAATCAGCAAAGCTACCATTAGGCAAGTTTGAGTATCTTCCATGTAACAGCAGGGGAGGCTCACGTTCTAATGTTGCTCCTTGATGCTGTCCGATACGGACTTTTTTCCCCCTATTTTCTTCTCTCTCTTTCCAGCCATTCTTTCTGAGCTACTTGGTTCTATGCAGAACTAATTTATCATGTGCAATGAGAAGCTTTGTATCACATTCACTACAGACAGGTGACCCTCAAATCAGTTGCCTTGTGCTTATTTTGACCTTGAAAACTATCTCGATCAAGTTTGTGCTATCATTAAACAGGCTAAAGGCAAGAAGCACATTCTTTGCTAAAAGGTCAGCCTGCTTCACTTCCAATCCTTTTGGTAAGTTGGTTGTAGGGGTCATGAATAATGTTGCAATTGCAATGCCTCCCACTAATTTTGTAAAGCACATGTGTAATTATGCACTTCCCCACTTCTGGACTGCAACTTTTCTAGATTTGTTATTTCATCTTGGCCACAGTGCATGCTTAAGGTTTGATAAGCAGTGAAGAGAACCCAGGAATATTTCTCCTGAAATGGCAGATCTGACCAGAAATCAGGAAAGTTTTATTTCTTGTCAATGTTTAACTATGATTATTCTGACATTTCTGATTCTCTCTCCCAAAAATACCTTGAAAAACACATAGTGAACAGGGGGGATGGAAAGGGAACAATGGAATCACATAAGTTGTCATCTTTATAACAGCAGTAAATAATTCACTGTGCATTTTAGAAAATGTTCACAGATGGGAGAGAAGAAAGATTTTGTCAGAAAAAGATCACCTTTACCTAGGAAATAAACATATGCTGATATTACAAATATATTGAAAAGGAATAGAAAGGGCTGTGGTTCTGTGTTTATGGGGAACATATACATTTATTAGTAACACAGAAGTAAAAGTACACTCAATAATCATGTAACGTCTTGCTGCATAGAGTGGGAAATGACTGCAGTGTCATTGTCAGCTGGGGAATTTAATTTTGCCTAAACAATTTCACCATTTACCCAGGAATAAAAAACACCAGAAGATTTTATAACATCTGAGAATGCAAAAAAAAAAGTAATAGGTGTGTAGAGGTTTCTAGTAAAACATCGACATATGCCAATAGCTACCCTGCATATGGTATTTTGCATCCTGCAGGTTTTTAGGTCTCAGTTTTAACTATAGGGTAATACTGAAAATTCTCAGACAACATTGTAACTGTGGCCAACGGAAGAGGCAAATTCAAAACATCCCCTTTTAACCAGTGGATAGAATTAAGATCCACATCTGACATCTTTCACCAAAGAAGCTAATGCAGTGGTTTAAAATAATTCTCTGATCGATTATGTCCTGCAAGTTCAAAATCCATTATCAGAAATGACAGAGCAGCAGGTGAAACAAGATATATATAGATTGTTGCAGGTCTTGAGCAGTCTGACAGACATGAAAAACACTGAGTAGTATTTGAAAGTTTCAAATACTACTGATGAAATGTACCTGAGATCTGGCACACAGTAACTTTTCCAAGTCCAATACTTTCTGGAAAGATGTCCAATACTTTCTGGAAAGATATGTGGAGTCACATCTATAGGTGGCTTACATATGCTGTATTTATATTTAGATTCATTTATAAATGTGAAAAACTGAAATATATAGTTAGAATATTCCCTTGCAATAATGTAGTTCTTCTAGATCAAAGGCTGTGCACATATAAGTGAAATGTAAGCTATAAAGATAACTGTGATAGATTTCACCAGAGCTGACAGCTACTTTACATAATGGAGGCCTTACAAATGAATGTCTAATAATGTAGAAGTAAAATATTTTTTCATGGTGCTAGTAACTTAAGTGCTACTTGGGAGCTCCTCCCAGGATAAGCATGATTAATAGGGCTCTGATACTACCCCCTCACTTTCCTTTTCACTTTTCTTTCTTACTATTCTAACAGACTTCATTGTAAAATCAGAGTACCACATCCCTCTGTGCTATACATGGAAACAGGCAGCTGAATACTGTATGGGATATAACTGGTCAGGAAAGTTCCACAAAAATGTGTTTTTCTTTGGAAAACACTGTTCAACATTTTCCAAGTTTTTTAAAGTTCAAATTTAATCAATTATCTTCTGCAATACAGTAACAGTGCTTGTTAAGACTTTACCTGACACTTTCAAAAAAGAAAGCTCTTATTTTAATTTTTAATAAAACCTGTAAACTTCTCTGATCAGGAAGATTATTCTGTCCAGGAGTGATTTTCTTTTAATTACTAAATGTCAACATTTCATCCTAATTCAGCATAGGAATGTTTTTCAAAAATTTTACCTTTTGATGGGCTGAGAATGTGCACTGTTCCTCCCTCAATGGGAAATCTTTAAAGAGCAATTTTTCTCAGGTTACTCTATATGCCTGCTCTGAGTACCTCCTATAGGAGCCAGGCTTCCAGGTGGTCCCTTTCAGAGATTGCCTTTAAGATTTCACAATTCATCTCTCAAGGCAGACAAAATAGATGGGTCAAAAAAGATACAGTGAAATAAAGAGAGAAAGGAGGAATAATTCTCACAACCCAAATAAGATTCAAATGGGTGAAACTTTATTAAACTGTTAGTGCTGGAGCTAGTCCATCTCGCAATGCCCAACACCACATTTCTAAACAGATTAGCATATTTTAAATGTACAGAACATAGCTGTTGTTTGTATTTTAAAAGTGTAACTCTAAGGAACCAGAGAGTTAAATTAAAGGTTTATAAACCTCACAGAATATTTCCTCTTACAACAGCAGATCCCTCATGAAGACATTGATGGGCATACCTCAAACTTGTATTTAATTAATTCCCTCAAGTAATGAGAATGAACTCTTTCTCTCAATTGCTTGGACTGAAAGTGCATTTTTCATTACAAAGTATGAATATAGCTCCCAAGGTAAATATCAAGATGATATCAGGAAAAAATGGCAAATTAAAGAATTTTGAGTTCAGCAAGTGGACAGCTGACTTATCTTACAAATAATAAATCTCCTACTTCTGCCTACCTCTTTTACAACATGATTAACATGGGGGGAATTACTGAGAGTAAGGTGTGGTCAGAAAGAAGGACAACATGGCATGGAAGTAGCAAAAGGTGGTAAGAGAATAACATAGAGATGTCAGCTTGAAAGATAGATATAGAAAAGTGCTAGTTTTAGTTGGATGCATGTCTAAACCAGCAGTTGCATTGGCAGATAATTTATGAAGATTGGCCATGAAGACAGTAATTGAACAGCATTGTGAAACTGGTGAACTAGCAACACTGAGGGTCTATATTGAGAGCACCCAGATCAGGTTTGGCCCCTCGCAGCCTGTTGGAATGACCAGGGAATTCAGGTCTAGAAAACCCTGCAAAATAAAACAAACAGCTAAAAAATGGATCACCTTCCAAGTGGTAGACTCTACATGTGTCATGTCTGCTCTTCCTATTTGTATAACGCTGTTCTGCTCCCTGCATGTTAACTACATAATTTTAAAATCCCAGTCTTGATTTTTAAACACTATTGTCTGATCCAAGTTACCCTTAAGAAATACAGTGGACCCACTAGAAGTTACAGCAAAATACTAACTAGTCTGTTGGCATAAAGGTTTAACGCATTTTGAAAGTTCATTCTAAGTGTACCTTTTTGATTAACAAAAGACCTTAAGCAACTTTCTGTGAAATGCTGCTGAAAATAGCTCTGAAGGAACTCAGCAAGGTCTGACTAACACATCTGGGCCATTTAAATGTTGTGCCTGCACAACAAATGCGGTAAAACTCAGCCTTTATGAATTGGTACATTTTCCCATGAAATTCTGACTATTCAGCTTTCTCATAGAATCATAGAACAGCCCAGGTTGGAAGGGACCTCAAAAGGTCATCTGGTCCTACCTTTTGTGGGAGCCTAGATAAGATTATCTAGCACCCTGTCCAACTGCATCTTGAAAACCTCCGGTGATGGGGCCTCTACCACATCCCTGGGGAGGTTGTTCCAGTGAATGATTGTTCTCACTATAAAAAATTTCTTTCTTATATTGAGATGAAACCTCTCCTGGTGCAACTGGTACCTGTTGCCCCTTGTCTTCTCTGTGTTGCTCCTTGTGAAGAGAGAGCCTCCATCTTCTTTGTAGCTGCCCTTTAAGTACTGGAATACTGTGATGAGGTCCCCCCGAGCCTTCTCTTCTCATGTTCACATGCTGCTTCCCTGCTTACTCAGAACTGCTGTATGACTCAATGCCTATTAGAATTCTTTATACATATACACTTTTTTAAATATATTATATACATATAATGTTGCGTACTTACGTTTACTAAAAGAACACATAAAAGTAGCAAGAATATTCCTTTCAGTATCTTTTCCTTAAAAAACTGTGAAATGTGGGTGCATTTATATATTGTCATGCAATAAGAGGGAGAAAGGACTGTAAATAACCCCATAAAAACTCTATGCCAAAAAATGTCTGGTTTAAGCTGTAGCTCAGCTTCCGTGTTTGGTGGCCAGATGCAAGAAGTATTGGGTGAAATACATAGGCTATGTTACGCAGCAATTTGGATTTTCATAGCTGTCCCTTATGGCATTAAGATGCATGCATCTTCAGTTCTTTCCAGGACAGCTAATGTTGGTGCCGGAAACACAGAATATTTTGTATGAAACTCACAGCACTTTCACCAGATATATTTATGCAGAGTCAGTTGGTGTCCAAAACATAGGTGAATTGCTCTGGGTTGTGGGAGGCAACAATTCCCAGGCTTCATTTTCAGCCCTGAGACTGTTTCTTGTGGCTTGGCCGAGGGCAAATCACTTTAAAATCTCTGTGTTTGAATTTCCCATCTGTGCAAATGCAGATGATAAAACTAGTCTATCTCACGGAATGACAGGAGACATAATTAGCTAACATTTGCACAGTCATCTGAAGGCTCTTTTTGTCTAAGTACTAATTGTGGTGCTTGCCAGCATGTCCAAAGAGATTTTTAGTGAACATTGCAGAATATAAAGGAACAGAAACTTATAGAAGTTTACAAAGTCCTGAAAGTCTGCAAGAAAAGGGTCAGACATTCTCAAAAGCAAAGATGGGAAAAATAATTTACAGGTAAGGTTGCATTACATGAATATGAGAATCAATCAGAGAAATCTCACTGAAGCAGTGCACTAAGAAGAGAGTTAGATTCGTTTCTAACAGGTGGGGAAAAAGGTTTATTACTTACTGGAAATACCAATCTAACAGGCAAAAGCTTGGTAGTACAGCAGTTCTCAAAAGTCCTAAATGTAAACAAAAATGAACTGAATGTCTTTCTGTATGACAATAAAATGGACTCTTAAATAATTATTTATCAAAACAAAGTTTGGCTAAAAAATACTCGGTTTTGTACCAGACCACAGCTTAGCTGCACAGAAAATGCTTTACCACACTTTACTAGCAAGGCAAGGCATGAATTGTTAAATGGGACCCAGGTATGAATTCCAACAGGGAGGACCAAGCGGCAAGTTAATGAAAGGAATTTTACCTTCAGATGAGATGAGCTGCTGAATATCTCAGAAGCTCAAATTGCCACCTTGTGTGACGGCAAAGAGCAGTATATTAACATCAGTTTTGAGGAATCAGCTTAATAGTGGCAATTACAAAACAACAGTGCAGAATACCTATTCCTCAGCCAAGCATCACTTAAATTAGTGTGTAGAATGTCTTAAAGCTTAAGTAAGGATTTAGTGGCATGCAGGGCAGACTGGGTTTACGAAAAAGGATGACTTTCATTCCTCATGCAGGAAATTTATCAGTTTTACACATTTAAAGAGCATCTTACTGATGTGGAATCTCATATCTACAAAGACATCTTGGAAAATAAGTCAAAAATAAACCAAAATATTTTGGCTTGAATGAGTTCCCCTGTATCACGTGAGCAGTAAAAAAGTTTGCATCGTTACCCTTCTTTCATGGTCCAATTATGAACATTTTAGTATTTCTGCATCTCAGCACTGAAACAAAGCCAACGTGAAACTCAGTCCCTTAGCTCTCTGTGAGATAGTTATTCACAAGCTAGGGCATACTTATTTTCATACACTTACTTTCTTCCTTCCCCAGATCAGTGAAGCAGTAAATAGAGAGGGAAAAAAAGGCTCTCTCCAAACAGCATCAGATCAGTGGTGCAGGAAATAGCAAGCAACTCCCTGCAGGAGCATATGCATTCTTAGCAAATTCTACCAGCAAATGATAATCATCCAGTTAATTATATTTAATTGCTCTCTGCATCAAAACAATAAATAATGAGAGAGTCCAGTGCTGCTTGTTGGAGATTATAACTTGACATAAATACGAGAAACACAAGCAAAAGAATCAATATGCATTCAGTTCTTCAAAAAGGAGTAATAAATAAAAAAGGCTGAGTGTAAAAGTGTATTAACGTTGGCCAACATCTATCTACAGAGCCAGAAATTTCAGAGAAAAAAAATCCCAGTTTTTCTGGGAAAATTGCTATCAATGAATCTGGATGAAGAGGACACTGCATGCAAGAACTTTAAGACATGAATATTTAATGTGGATAAAAATTTAATGGAATAAATCTTGGTAAGAAAGGTAGAAGCATGAGAAATGGGGAAGGGAAAGGACTTAAGCAAAGGAAGGAAATATGTTAATGATGGCAGCTGTTAGGTTCCCAGGGGGAGTTACAGAAGTCCCAGCAGAGATTCACTTCAAAATGTGTTAGACAAAACCTTTGTCAAAAGACTGCAGGGGGCAACCCCGAGTAGAGAAAGAGTTGGCTTGGGTGATACACTATAACTGGCCTTTTCCAGTTTAACAATCTGCAGAAGGCGTCAAACCCAGCGAACACTGATTATTTAATCTATTGCAACATTCTCCCTGGCTTCTTTGAATGAAATTTAGAAGTTCACTAGTACTTTTGTTTCAGATTCCATAATGCCAGTGCATCTCCATTTTGATAGCTCTTGCAGCTGATAATCAATTCTGCAACCCCAGAGCATCTCATGTTTCAAATCAGAGCATTACTTCCATTTGTAAATTGTGTACTGTGTTACATATGTATATTACTGACATATAAATCTATAAACACATGAATATATATATACACTTTAAAACGCATGTTATTTTTGCTATTTAGTAAAAAATTGCATCTTTGAATCAGAGCCCCTTCAAGTTAAGCCAAAGTCAAGAGAAAAATCAGATCAAATCCCAGAAAACACAACCAGTTAGGTTGCTAATCTGTATAAGGGGGAACTGATGGAAGTGTCTGTGAAAAGCACTGTACTGGGTCTGGCTGAGGGGGAGCTGGT
>WAAD01010457.1:16227-35143 GCA_013389945.1 Fregata magnificens | reverse complement strand
AAAATAGTGAAATACCAGGATAATTTATATGATTTGCTACTTTAATTTTCAGTTATGTAATTTCTTTTTGAGGGAAAAAGTATTGGGGGAGGTAGAACAGAGAAAAGCAAAATTAAGCTTGCTTCTTTTCTTTGTTTCCAGTCTCTTTCCTCCCCCTGCCCCATTAAGAGGCTTTAGTTTAATGTATGTTGAAAGGATAGTGAAGCAAGACTTACTGAGAAAAAGTGGCAAAGCACTGGCATTCTTTCATGTTCTCAATCTTCCAAGCAGGAGCACAATTTTAGGACTAGTGGACAATGGGAAACATAAAGATTCCCTTGGAAAGTATGTACTACTGTGCCTGTTTTGTTAGCTGCAAAATGTAGCTTTCCTAAACGCTTCCATTTAGAAGTTTTAAGTTAAACTGTTATCTGCATTTTCTTCCTGATACCTACTTCTTTCAACATTGGAGTAACTCTAGTTGTTAGGCACCTTCTACTAGCATATGATACGATACCGAACTCTTGCTTTCCTCCATCCTGTGTGGGTATGCAGGCATCTACACAAGTAAGGAAAGCTCTTTATTCATATTTTGAAGACTATTTTCCGTAAATAATGTTCAAGAAGTCTGGCAGATGGTCTGCCTTTGCCATGGGATTGATTTATGTAGTCCCCATGTAGGTTCCAGAAATGTCTGGTATGGATCTTTTGGACAAAGTGAGCAGTCCACATGAGGATGTCATCAGCTTTGCTAAAATATGGGCAGTTTCTTTCCTGTTTCTGCTTACTGATACTCTCTGGTTCATACAGTCAAGTTACTTTCTCTCTTACTTTTCAAGAAAAATAATCTTTTTATCTTATGCCACATAATCTTAACATAATCCTATATTCTCTTTTGTAATTATTTCAGTAACTTATTCATATGTTCATTTTTTTCATTTCCACTGATATAATTTTCTTCATATTCACTGTAAGTCTGTCTTTTGATTTCGGCTGGTCCAAATGCTTAAATGGGGAGGCATGCTTTTCCCATTCTCCATACTCTGTTCAACTCATAACTCAGAAAACATCAATGCAGGGATAGAGACCGTTCTACAGTGTAACTTGTTGCAAACTAATATCACAACTGTATGAATAATGTGAAAATCATTATGCTGCACTGGTATGAAATACATTGTCATCACCGCCATTTTCAGAACTTATATAGAGTAATACTTTCGTTTGATACATAAACGTTATTTAAGCCATTGGCTGGGGATGTTTCTGTTGTTTCAATAAGAAGTTACAGGATTAGTATGTTAAATATATTGATCTTTCTAAGCAAACCAGTCACTGGTTGGATCCAGCTGTGACTGAAGTGACTTGCGGTGTCTGAGCAATACATATGTTATTATTACTTCAGTACAAGTCTATAGTCTCATTGTAGTAAGTCCTCTGCAAATACACATATTCACTGTTATTTATTTGCAGGCTTTGGTTTGTTTAAAGGGAAAATGCAGGAAGGAGGATATAAAAAGCAAAGGAAGGAGATAGGAAAGCAGAACAGCAAGGAAAAGCAGTAAAGATACTTTGCTAATAGCTGATGCTGATGGTTGCTTTTAAATTCTGAGTTGGCTACTGTTCTTTATTTAGTCAGTGTGGCTTATTTTGCTTAATTTGTTAACACCTATAGAAATTAGAAAGAGCAGTAGTTACGACAAATGGACTATGTAATCTGAAAATTGTATTTTGTCACATGTTTTAGTCACAAAACCTAGTTGAAATCAATTGTCCAAACATTCACTTAACATATTAATAAGTAATACAGGAATACTCTAAGCCCTCTTGAATTAGATATATTACATCTTGTTACAAAATTTAATGCCAGGCTTAATAACTCAAAGTATGCTCTAGAATAAAAATATATTTATATGCTGGTATATTGCAACTAGGATGCTAATCCAAATTAAAAAAAAACAAAACCACTATTTAGTTGGAACTGTTTAACGTACTCATATGTAAGTAATTGTATTTAATGTAATTTCTTAAAAAGAAATCCCAGAATTTATTCCTTCAAAGTGAGTATGTTTTTCATACTTTATTTCTAAATGCAATTTAATTTGTTTTGACAGCAGCGGTCAGATTACAGGAGCTATTTGGGTACTTGCAAAATCAGTGTCTTCCAGGACTTTTTTTTTTTTTAAAATGTGTCTAGATGGTTGTGTTCTTAGGTCTTCTAATGGAAACACTGTAGAAAAAGAGCAAAGTACCAACTTTTCAAAAAGTGAAGATGCTGTTTCCAATTCAACACTACTAGCTTTGCATATTTTTAACATGAAAAATTATTTTAACATAGCAGTGTATCCCATTGTTATGTGAGTAGTTCAATTATCTCGCAGTAGGTGAAATATCTTGCATAAGTGTGTTTTGAAGAGTGGGGTTTTTTTTAAAATTTCTTGATTTACAAGTGCATTTGGAACAGTTAAGAGAGAGTTAATAAAAGATAGATGGCTGATCAGTTGCTGGAATTTGGTTTGTTAAATTTTTCTTAGAACCATAGCCTTGAACATTTTTAGTGTGTTTATAACCAGCGGTAGTGTGCTGTTGAACCCTGTGTGATTTTTTGGTCTTATTAATAATGAATTAACCACTTTCTGGAAAATACGTCTAACAATATGAAGTTAGTGAAATTTGTAAAATACGCATTTTTAAGAAGTTCAGTCACAGGAGGAGGAGTTGAAAATCATGCTGAGAAATAGCCAAGAATTGCAGGTTGATATAAATTTCAGGTTGAATACTGAAGAAGTCTTTATAATGCTCAAGTTGTTAGAGTTGTCTCTCTACTATTCTTGTCTTCTTAAAAATAAATAGATTGAACCACATGGACTTTGTTTCCATCTCTGCTGTTACATGGTTATGTGAAATACTTCTCTGACTTGAAAAAAACCCTAGTTTTGGTCACTTTTTGTTATATGGAAATTTCCAGAAGAAATCCAATGCCTTAGGTCACTTGAATCTCTTTAGGTCAAACTAAAAATTAAAGATGTGTTTAGCATTTTTTCATCAAGCATCTTTATTCTCCATCCAAAGGTCAATTCCAGCTTCCTTGTTGCTGCTGGTGGCTGGGCCTTATCCCAATGCTACTTTACTGTTGAATGTGCGGAGAATATCATTCTAAAGACAACTGTCTCCTTTGTGTTTGAGCACCTGCCACTATGTGAGTTAATTTTTCTATGTTTTTTAAAAAAACCAAACTGAGTTTGTCTCATTTTCATTAATGTCATAGTTACACATTTAGTATTTATAAAAATTACGTTTGTGATGTCTTTCCTGTGCTGGCCCAAAAATTAATTTAAATACCCTTTCTGTAAAAAAAACTATCTTATTTTACAAACATAGGTGCTTTTCTCCCCACTTTACTATGTTAAATTTTAAAAGACAAGTGAAAATATTGACTGTAGTATTTGGTTTTAAAAGTGACGGATAACTGTATTGAAGTCTGCTTTCCACAGAACTGGTGAAACATAGACAGCATCAGTGGGAGCTTTGCTTTGCTTTCTCCCATAATATGCCCTAAGTCCTGACCTGGAGGGGCAATTCACTGTCTAATTGAAACCTCTCCTTACATTAACAACATGGCAGTGTTTAGTAATGATACAGTGTTTGCTGTTAAAGACTTGCCAATTTTGCCTTAAATAGCTAGATTATATTACCTCAATTTGCCATATTCCCTCTGTTTAGTTTGGAATTACCTTGCAAATGTTAAGGTGATACTATTGAATTGTATAAAGGAATTAGAAAGTTGAAATCCTAGCAATGTAGATTTAAAGTACTAGTCTACAGTCTAAAGTATTGGTCTACAGAAAAACACCAGTTCAAGGGATTAAAGGTCAGGGAACAGGTTTTTTGCTTTTAGTGACTTCCATCAGTGACCTTAATTAGTTATTTTTCCTTCATGCTGCTCTGGATAATTTAAACCCCTTCCTGAACTGATTTTTTAAGACATATAGGTGCTTGTGGTTTTATGTATAATTTCTGTACCTTTTAAGTGTAGTTAGTTTTTTCCAGTGTTGCAATAAAGTACCGAACACTATGCAGTACATTAAAGAAATAGCGTCTATGCATCAGAACAATGTTCATGCCTCACTCAATTCTTAATGTAAATTAGTAGGAACATTGGTTATCCATTTGAGAAATTGAGTTGGTATAAAAATAAAAATGCACTTATGGTGTGTGGTGCTTTGTGTATCATCTTGGGAGTGTTTTGCTGTTTATCTGTCACTTGCATTAGAAAAAGCAGTCACTGGCTGCAGGTGACATTAAAAATTAAAGGTTAACCTCAATTTCTTTACTGACCAGACATGGGGCGGAAAGTTCTTCTGGATGTGTGCCTGAATTTTGGAACTGTCAAAAAGAGTTGAGAAATAAAGACTTGTGCTTTTGGTGGCTTAGTCTTTTCATGTGTGTATGTGTGGTTATATGATTTCACCATTTTCAAGCGTTCAGACTGCTTACTATAGGTTATATGAAGATCATTTTTCATTGCGTCCAACTTTGTGAAATTGAGAAATGATAATGCTGTAGTAAATAATTATAATGAACTCATTGTACTGATCTACATAATTTTGGGAATATCTTTTTATTTTGTTACTTAGAAAAATAGTAAAAATAGCTTTTTTCCTATTATTAGAGAATACGTGTCTTTCAAAAACTAGTTAAAATTGTTGTTAAAAATCACTATAACAGCTTTTGAATGTTCTGGTTAGCTCAATGTACATTTAATATATGGCAAGATTTATACACTCATGAACAAGCCTGGGAGATCTTTCTTTAAGTATTAAGGCTTCTACCCCACAGTGAGCTCAGAGTGAGGCAAATTTGGTAGCATAATGCTTCCCTTCTGTCTCACTCCAAGTGTTGGAGGCAGCATTCAGACCAGTGAAGAAGACTAGTTTCAGGCAGCAGGGGTTTCCATGTAATCTGCCAGATATCTTTCATTTGCAAAGTAGGTATTATGCTTGTTCAGTGGTAGACCACACTACAGGCAAGTCTTGATACTTCGAGATGCAAACTCAAAGCTGTGGCTCCTGCTCTTACCTTCCATTTCATCTCTTGATTTTACTTAGCCATGCAATAACGTAGTATGCATATAATCAATAGATCTGCTGCTTCTTGTTGGCTTCTGAGTGAAAATGAGAAAGGAAGAAAGAAAAATGAAATTGCCTGCTCTGTCTTGGTGAATAAAATAGACTGCCAAAATGCACCTGTTTTCTTTCCCCATGCCCCATCTGCTGAATGGCAAATCTCTTCTGTCCTTGGCTGTTTTGCCTCCTACAGCTCTTAGGAAAACAAGAAAATAGGAACTTCATTAAGGAAAGCAATGAATATTGCTTTAGAAAAGAACATTGCAATTGATGCTTTTTAGGAACACTAGTATTTCAGAGGTGTATAATTGTTTTAAAATTATATATCCATGTGCTTGCTTCATAGTAAGCTTGACACAGTTGTTTCAGGACTGGTAAGCTGTAGATTTTTCAGATTTTGAATTAAATAATGTTAAGAATACTTTGGCTGGAAAGTGATAATGTGCATTTCATGTGTTTTATTATTCCTAATTTGTTAAACCTATATTTAAGACCAATAATTTCTCTGAAGACAAAATATTTTTAAATGCCGGTTATTTATTTTGCTTGAAATTATTCTGGTCTTCTCCAAGACTGGAGTTTCACTTAACACTTCCCAATTTCTTGTGTTTTAGATTTTTTTTATGTTGACATAATAATGAAACTGGTCAAACAAGTTTCACTACTGAAATAATTTACAAGGAAACCAAAGTACTACATAGCTTTAAACATAGCTCCTTTGACTTAAGGAGTAATTAAATCCCATGTAATAGTTGATAATTGTTGGCTTGTAGCCTGGCTCTAAAGTCTTCATTTTATAAACTGGGTTATGAAACATCAGGAAACATGAACTGTATTTTTCAGAGGAAATATCTTAGATAATTAAAAACTGCAGAAAGTGGTTATAATTTGAAATGCAGTACTTTCTAAAAAAATCTCTCAGTGATTTTATGTATTTTTCTTACAGGCCCTAGAATAGGTGGCATTTTATAATTTGTCAGTTACTTCCTTTAGGTTCAAATAAACTTCTGTACCAGTCTAAAAAGCACTATCTGGTGACTTGCAATCATGTTACACATGGCATCTTTTCTTAAACACTACAATAATCTGTGGTTTGTGGAGCAACTAAATTACCCATTTGTTACACTGTTATGCAGCTCATAGAGGTCATGGCACATCTGTACAAGCAGAACATTTTAAGTCTTTTTATTAAAAAAAAAAAAAAAAAAAAACAACACGCATTCATTGCAATGTTTCTGTTGATGCTGTTCCTACAGTGTCGGTGGTCCATGCACCTATGTTTAATTTATTGCTGTATTGCAGAGATCAGCTATAGAGAGAGATATCCATAAGCTAAGGACTGTTTTCTCTGATGTAGCAAAACTTGCAGGACATGCAGCTTCGAAGGATGGAAGAACAGGTCCAGGATCAAGAGTTATTTTGCAGAGCGCTAAAATCAAGTTATATCAATTCCCCACAAGGGTACATAATATCACCTCAGGACTAGTAATTCCCATAGCTTTATTTTCAGTAGCTGTTAGATTGTCCTGGTGAAGAGTAGCACTACTGTGTGCTATTAGCCCATTCTCTTCAGATATCCTTTCTTCTCTCTTGGTACCATGTCAGGATTTATCCACTTTATGTGGCTGCTCCTCACTTGACAAAATTGGTACTGCTTCACATCCTTCTTCGTTCAAGTTGCTTCTGGCAGTGATCTTTGTCTGCTGCATCTCCCTTGCTCCTGCCCCCTGGCAGGCTGCCCCGTTTGCCTTCTGAGCCTCAGCTTGGGCATTGTGGCTCTGAAGCTTGATCTGGTCTTGGACAGAGCCCAGCTGGGTCTGGCAGAGCTTTTTACATTGTGTTTGGTGCTTACTTTATAGTTCGTTTTCATTTTAACCAGGAAACCAGCCTCACTAGCTGGAAATCCCAGTAGTAAGACCTTACTGCCACCTTTCAATACTTAAAGGGGGCTTATAAGAAAGATGGAGAGAGACTTTTTACCAGGGCCTGTAGGGATAGGACAAGGGGTAACGGTTTTAAACTAAGAGAGGGTAGGTTTAGATGAGATATAAGGAAGACATTCTTTACGATAAGGGTGGTGAGACACTGGAACAGGTTGCCCAGAGAAGTTGTGGATACCCCATCCCTGGAAGTGTTCAAGGCCAGGATGGGGCTTTGAGCAGCCTTATCTAGCAGAAGATGTCCCTGCCCATAGCAAGAGGCTTGGACAAGGTGATCTTTAGAGGTCCTTTCCAACCCAAAGCAGTCTATGATTCTACTTGAGGACAGCAACATCTTGCCTTTGTTGTTACCTGCTTACTATATGTCTCTTATATAGTTTCATTATATGTCTTCTCTTCCGCATTTTGATGACTTTCAAACTTTTTCAGAAGCATTGCACTGGTAACAAGTGGTATTGCTTGAACCCAGTCAGAAGACTGTTATTTGTGGTTTTTTTCAGTAAGAGACGACTGCTAACTTAGGTGATCATAAATGCTGATCAGAATTTGTTAAATAAGAATTTGTTAAAGTTGTTCTTAAAGGATTAAAAGTGGCAGCCTTAAGTGTTTCTGCGTTGAGAAAACCATGGAGAGGAGGAACTGTTGGGTTACCAGCGGCGTATATTTAAACACAAGATTGTAATGATATTTTGGTGTGTTTGAAGTGACCCTGTTACTATAGATGTGACCATCACATGCAGTTGTCTCTCATGTGCTCAAAGCTGTGATAATGTTCCAGTAAAGGTTTAAGGAAAAAACATTTCTAAAAAACTGGCTGCAACTTCCTGTGAAGGGGAAGGGATGCTATTTCATGGCTATCCTTGGTTCTTTTTCTTTTCCTTCTCCTCCCCAAGAAATACTATGGGACTTACAGAATGCTTTGCTTCTAGGACAAATTCGTAAGGAAGTTTACAGGATTTTAGTACTTTTTACTCTTAAGTTATACCGATTTGAATGTCTGAACATGTACTGAATGATACTGGTAGGTACCAATATGCGGTTGGAGTCCAGTATTAAGGACTGTATCTCCACTGCAAGTAGCAGCATTGCTCGTTGTTGTGACTGGCCAGCATTTGTAATTAGATGGGAAATAGATGAATAAAGCCAAATTAAAGTGACAGTGATGACCAACTCCCTACTAATTTAAGACCCTCTGCACATTGCTGAGTGCTATTTATTTAATGAACTCATATATTAAATATTTAACTTCAAACATTTCTTTAAGGTAACAGGAGCCACGATGGTCAGAAGTTATTCTCTATTATCAGTGTTCTATTGTATTTAAATAAATTAATGTGGAACTTCATAGAACTCAGAACTTTCTGAGCATCTTCCTGTGGTTTTATTAAAGGTTGCACTGAGTGATGTACAGTACATGACTCCATATTAAAGACTTTCTTTGAGAACATAATGTTTCTACAGATTTACAGTCTTTAAAGGAGGATTAAAATCTTAACCATCCACTTTTGCAGTATTTTTCTCAATGTTATGTGTCTGATCCTGTAAGATCTTTTATAATAGGCATTAATTCAATAAACATTGATTCTGATACAAATGGTTGAACTAGATTTGGGAGAAGTGGTTGAATGTTGTTTCATTATTGTTCAGGAGCATGCATGCCTTGCAATGTTGAGGTCATGTAAAAGCACAATCAGAAGGTTGCTTGTGTCTTGAAACTTGCCTTATTTCTCTTCTTTTGCAAGGGAGTTATAGATCAGTTGCAAGAACTTCCCTATATTATAAATGTTGTTCAAAATTTGTCTTGGGACATTAATCTAGATTCTTTTAAAATCTCAGAAATATACTCTATAGTGGGATCCAAGCTGGAGCCAAGAAAAAGTTGTCATTCTCATGTAACTGCATTTGGCTGAGGGAAGAGGGGAGAGGAGGGGACAAAAGGAAGAAAATGCTTATCTCTTAAGGTGAATGTATTCTTCCCATAACATGTAACAACAGAACGTAGATCGATACAGTCTTGCTTGGAGACACTCATACCATCTGACAGGAAAGTGATTTTAATGAATTTAAAATCCAGAAGCAACAGTATTTCTTCCCTGAGTAAATGGTAGGGGGACCTTAATTACACATTGCTCTTGAAAGCACAGATTGTACTTAGTTTCTTTTTTGGTCATTTAGACTCAGACTTTGGAAGGTATTTAACTTCAAGCAAATATGAGAGTACTTTTCTGAATTTTCATACTATTACTGAGTTTTCTCAGTATGAATACAAATACTTGAAATAATCAGGAATTTAGTGGGGTTTTTTTTTTAAACAAGCAGAAAAGTCATACAGTATCTTCTGTTGGATTTTGGCTTGAAAACTTTTAAAAAGGCATTTGCTTTGTAAATGTAAGTTTTGACAAAAGCAAGGGAAATGAGTAAAATGTTTAAGTTGTGAATCAGTATCTAGTTATTTCTAATCAGGATTTACTGCTCCAGTTGAGGACATTTTATAGTGTGAGACTTTGCTCCAGATGAATAATGACCAACTAGATGAATAGTGACCAACTAATTAGATATTAGTTCATTCAATCTATATTCATTTCATATATTAAGTGCATTTTGAAGAATGAAGTGTAAATGTTGAATGAATTTGTGGTTATTTTTGTGCACAAAAACTATAGATATGAAAGTTGCATGGATTTGTAATGTTTTGGGGGGAAACAATCATGTTTTCGTTTTACTTCAATGTTTAGTTTTTAGCAAAGAAATGTAGCAGACTAGCATAAATAGAAAAACATTCTCACAGAAAATCTGTCATTCCAAAAGATAATATATTATCACACATCATTAAAAGGATGAACTATTTCATATCAAAAAGAAAGTTCTAATATTCAGCAAGTTTCTTCATTCATGACATGAGTTTATTTTTACTCTACACAGGGATCTGCCTTATGCTCCTAGATTCTTTGAAAAGAAAATTTGACCAGTGTAGTTTTTGTAACTTATCTGATACTACTCCTCCGATTTAATGCTCTCTTGAATATATCATTAATGAGCAAACTTAAAATGCAAGAACCTGAAACACGGAAGAATTCCTGTGCAGACTTCTTTGAAGAATTTTGGTAAAAGCTGTATACAAGACTGTGGCAGTATTCAAATAGTTTTCAGCATCTTGTTTCTTGTGACTATTTTAATTTTTTTAATTAATGTTGAGGTTAGCTTAAGGTTTCAGTATTGTCCCTGCTGCAAATATTAGGGAGTGGTGTTAGATTGACTTCACTGTTTCCTGTACAAACAAACTGTGAGTTTGGGAAGGTCTCCTCAACTTCCCTGAAGGTTTTGCTGTTAAAAATTCCACAAAATAACTGTCCCTTTTCACAGTATTTGTAGGGTGCTGAGAGGAAGGAATTCCTGTTTGGTAGCCATAATTCACACCAGTGCAGCAGTGATACCCCTGCTGACTTCCCTTTTGCCAGGTATTCAGCAGAAACTTAGGAAATTTAGTACTTTACGCAGAAAATAAATTGGTTCAAGTAATTGTGGAAAGGGAAATGATACTTAATGGAAGAGACAGTTTGATGGTTTGGGTCATCGTCCGTGTCCATACATTCTCCACTTGCCAAACCGGAACATAAACTTGAAGTCCTTTTAGATTAATTTTTATTACATGCTACAAAGGTAAGAGTGACCAGAAAAGTCACAGTTCTTTTAAAGAGTTTCTCTTTGAATGTATACACAGTCCTTCATTTCAAGTTGAGTCTTCTAGTGATTACATGTTGAATGACATACATAAGCAGCAATTTCACTATACACAGGGCTGACCTGACTCATTTTACGTGCCCAATTTTGCTTCCTTGAGATGAGTAACGTTTCTTCATTCACATAGTGGTTCTCAGGTATCAGGGAATCACCTCTTTAAAAATAGTGTATGTATCTGAGACTCTGGTAGTTTGAGAGCTGTTGCATTAGGTATATTTGCATTTACAGTCTGAAAATGTCACACTAAGCTCTTATTAAAACACAAAAAAACCTCCTCATTTCAGAATAAGTCAGAATATTTGGACCAATTTGACAGTTTTTCATTCTGAAGCATAGATTTTTTTGAGTCAGATTTACATGTTAAAGGATTGAAGGAAATACTTAGCTGACCATCACAGAAAAAATCCCAACGAACTGTACATAGAAATACACAGTTTTGTGTGTAAGTGTATATGTGTTAAGATAGGTCTGAGAGGTAAATATTCTTCTTAACTGAAAAGGTAATTTTCCACTCTGAGGATCTTTAAAAATCATTCTATCCATGTGGTGGAGCAATAGTTTAGTTAATGAAAATTGATATTTTGGAGTTTTTCATTCTTGTGTAACATCTGTAAACATGTTCCCAAACTCTACGTGCAGTTCTGTAATTAACATAATGTTTCCATGGCATTTTGTCAATGAATAGAAAGAATATTATTTATACAGATGGGGAAAAAAATTCATTTTAATCAGCAATACAGTTGTTTGATTTTGGTGGGGTTAAAATACAAGCCATCAATGTGAAACTTGGGTTTCATTACCTTCTTACAAACCTCTGTAGGTTTTATGCGCTCCGAATGAGCAGTGCGGTGTATTCCAGCAGCATGTCTATACAGGGGTAAGATAGATTTGGAAACAAAGCATTTTTTCCTTTTACAGAAGATCTGTACCCCTCTGATCACAGCACTTAGTTTCTTTATTTTTCATTGGTGTTTTCTCTCCATGTAATGTACATAGGAAGTTAATGATGAAAGAGTAGTAAAGTGTTCATTGAAACTGAGAATTATAGTATTTGGAAATGTAAAATCATAATTTACATAAATGTTATAGTCAAGAACATTATGAATGTAAATATGCCTTCATCTATTCTCGGTCTTATAATGCCATTCGTTGTCCAGTGGGAGATGAAGAGTGATGTTGAGACTGCCGTTTAACCTATTACAGCAGCCTAAAAAAATTAAATAGCCTTGATGTAAATATGAGGTGGGAAAAGAGTATTCATCTCCATTAAGTGACATAAAAAACCATGGTAAGAATAACAGGCGGGTGGGTGTGCATTAAGCAGTGAAATCCCTAAATTTGGACTCTAATTATAAGCACAAGGACAATTGCCTCCCACGTACTTAAACTGTTATGGGTTTTTCAGACAGAAAATATGCTTCATGGTTCTTCAGGCACCAAATATGGGTTTTCTTTTGCATTCTTTTTCCTCGTGATACATGATACATGATTCCTTCTCCCCTGCTCCTAAATGAGGGCCTAATACTAAAAAGCTGAGTTCATTATGCTTTCCATTTCCATGGTAAGATAGGTCTTTAGGCATTTTTCTAGATCTCATAACTATGCTGAGGAAGTCCTACCCATTTTATGGTGCCATAAGCAGGTGTTGCACCATGATATTCAGATTATTTGGGGCAATTACTTCAGCTCTGATTTTTCTTTAATTGTTTCAGCTTCGTATTAATGTTACATAGACTTGTGGATAACCTGTGGTTGGTTAACCTATTGCACCGCATAGGTCACTCTTTCTTGTTTCTCCATGATGTATTCTTGTAAAGATAGATAATATACATGCACCTTTTCCTAAAACTATTTTTATGTCACATTAGTGTCATGGTTATCTCGAACCCTTCAAGCCCCATGTTGGGCGCCAAAAAGGACTGTCATGGTTTAACCCCAGCCGGCAACTAAGCAGCCACTTGCTCAGTCCCCCCTGGTGGGATGGGGGAAAGAATCGGAAGGATAAAAGTGAGAAAACTCGTGGGTTGAGGTAAAGACAGTTTAATAGGGAAAGCAAAAGCCGCGCGCGCAAGCAAAGCAAAACGAGGAATTCATTCACTACTTCCCATCGGCAGGCAGGTGTTCAGCCATCTCCAGGAAAGCAGGGCTCCATCATGTGTAACAGTTACTTGGAAATACAAACGCCATCACTCCGAAAGTGCCTCCCTTCCTCCTTCTTCCCCCAGCTTTATATGCTGAGCATGACGCCATATGGTATGGCATATCCCTTTGGTCAGTTGGGGTCAGCTGTCCCAGCTGTGTCCCCTCCCAGCTTCTTGTGCATGTGGCAGAGCATGGGATAAGTGTGTAACTGATGTGATCTTGATAAGTAGTGTAAGCACTACTTAGCAAGAACTAAAATATCTCCACATTATCAACACTGTTTTTAGCACAAATCCAAAACATAGCTACTATGAAGAAATTAACTCTATCCCAGCCAAAACCAGCACAATTAGATAAAGTAATGTTTTTGTATTGAGTAATTGAAGAAAAGTATGACCCATGGAATCATAAAAGAGAACAGAGTTGGTCTGTAAAACTGTCTTTTAAAGTTAATTGTGTATTACGGTTTCTTTAATATTAAACTGCTTTCAGTGCAGGAGAGAGAATTTTGATTATTTAGCCATTCCGTCTTTGACATAATACAAGGTAAAGATTTAATTCTTTTTTTTAAAATCAAAATCATTACTTTACCTTTAGCTTGATATTTAAGATACAAAAGGAGATGTATTATGTCCCTAGCTAATGTGATGTAATAGTCAAGATGTATTTCTAGACCGAATTTGTCTCATTTTGTTTTTCAATAATTGTGTCTTACTATCCTTTTGTATGCTTGATTAGAGAGTTATTGACTATTACATTTTTTCCACATGTAGTAAGTTGTAGATCTCAATCAAGTCACCTCTAATCTTATAATAAATAAACTAAATATACTGATCTTATGTATCTCTCTCTCACACACATAATAACAAGAAGGTTTTCCGGATAGTAGTTCTTGTAACTACTTTTTGGGCCCTTTTAATTTCAACTTTCCTTTAAATTAAAGATACTAGGCCTGGTTATGGCATTCCAGTGATGCCATATGTGCAGATAATTTCAGGTCCTTAGTACTACCATATATTTCCCTGTAATGCACCCAGGGATTGTTTTTAGCTTTTTTTAGCTACAGCAACATAGTAAGAGCAAAAAAAGCAGTTGCTTATTTACTATGACTTGTAAGTCCTTTAGGGATTCACTGCTTTCTAGGATGTAAACCTCCATTTTATGTGGCCTGTCTTGTATGTTCTTAATGTTCTTAAGGTAAATAAATGAAAATAATGTAATTTCTACTCTGAGATTTACTTAATTTATGCAGCTTACTGGAAGGATTTTTACTTATTTTGCTCGTCATAGAGCTTCAGCTTTTCCCATAACAGTGAAGAGTCAGTCGCCAGGTTTTATATGTATTTTGTGTGATTGATATTTTAAAAGAGACAATAAAGGGGACTTCGCAAAGCATTAGAGCATTAATACAGCACAAAGAAGGCTTATAATGTGTTTGGCTTTTGCTGATACCTAATGATACGGCAAAAAAGCACTCTTCTACAAGGCTGCTTTTAAGATCCAAGGGAACTAGAGGAATTGTTAAGAATAATAGATAGCAGATCTTGGATTAATTTACTTAAATTTGTTTTTAGGAGTAGAAGCACAAAAATCCTGTCTTAATCTTTCTTTTAGGTATGCTGCTTATTTAGCTTTTAGTAACTTGTAATTTAAGATCACAGTTATTAGGTGTATTTCTGCATTTTATATATCGCTCCCAGATGCTACAGTATTAGTTTTTATCACTGCATATTTTATGAAATGTCAGCCTTCTGTTGGCTGTTCATGCAGCATTGTTAGTGATCAAAGCCACAACATAAAGGAGAAGAATCTAAACAGTTGGCTTATCTTTGTCCTTCATTGTGACACAATACCATAAAATTACTTTACTATATAAAAGGCAAGCAAAGCTTCGTGTAGCACAGTCTGAAAAGGTGAACTTTTTTGTTAGGCTCAACAAAATAGATAAACTCTTATCGGTGATATTTTGTATAAGGAAGGTGAAGTTAGCAATGATAGCTTTTCAGTTTGGAAAAAGTTTTCATCTTTTGCTGCCTTTTTTAAGCACAATAGTCTTTTTATATTAAAATGCTATTATAAATCTATCCAATAAAACTTTTTGAAATGGAAGAAATGTTGTGCCCTTTAGAGTAATCTGTATGGTGTGTTTTGGAGCTTCTCTGGGATACAGTTAGTCAAGGCATGCTATATCATTTGAAGAGTGATAACTGGAAAGATAATAGTCTTTACATTATGAAAACTGCTGGTGATTTTCAAGTATATTTGGCTTTTCTTTTGGTTTTTCAGGTGTGAGATTATTTTGAGTTTATCTAAATTTCTGGTTAAAAATATCAGAACAAATACCAGTCAGCCTTAATTTTTCTGCTTGCCTAAGTGAGTTGTGTATCAGAACTGAAGTAATAAAGTAGGAAAAACTCTACAAGCTCTGGAGATATTCTATAGGAATAAAAATCTTGAATGATTTTGATCAGCTGTTGTGTATGCCCTGCACAGCAGTTGGTTCAATCAATTTTATGTTTTGGGATGGTTTTATTAAAACGAGCTGCTGCTTTCAGTAAATCATTGTAAAGATGCTAGCTTTGTATATGTTTTTTGGGGACCTGCAGCTTACCAATGCAGCCTCTCAATATACATACTTAAGCCTGCTCACCAAGAGGCTGGACTGAATCCCTTACAATGTGGAGTATTTATCAGGACAGGACAGAATATGAAAAAGGAAATATAGTCTCATATGATAGTGGTGGAGAAAGTAAAAGAGCAAAAGTAATTCTATCATGTTGTGGAGGTCAAAGGCAGGCATGATAGTAAACAAAGCTCTGGACAGTATCTCTTAAAAAAGATGATGATGCACACACCTTGATAGAACGTGTTGGTGTTTGTCTTTCCAACTGCTGGTATCATCATGCTTTTCAGGAACTTGTATGCATCTTGTCTCACAGAGTGTGACCATATTTTGATAGATGCTTCAGAGGTTTTGAACAAACTAACAGTGATATTCTGCATGGCGTCGTGATCAAGATGGCCACATTCATCCATTTTTACTTGGCATTATGATCAAGATAGCCATATGAATCCATTTTTACTTAAAATCTGGCACTGGAAGAGATTATTCCCATGTACATTCAAAGGTTTTATTACTTCTTTCCTGATGTGCTTTGAAAATACAGCAGGTAGAAAACAAACTTCTGTCTGAAGAGATTTAGTATATCAGAAGAATTAATTAATTAATTTCAATTAGTTAATTTTGAAAAGTGGAAGTTGGGGGGAAAAGACAAAAAAAAAGTAGTTAATCTACCTGACAGTAGCATGCTCAATGTGGGTCATCCTTCCTGTATGAATAGGGTATCAAACAGAGTCAGCGTAACTTTCTCCTTCTCCTCAGCCTTGGTACCAGCATTAAGTTAATGATCCTTCTCCTACCCTTCACAACTGAAAGGGCTGAACATTCAAAGCTACAGACCTATTCCTCATCTTTCTCAGATAAGGCCTTTTTATAATCTGTTGCTGTTCTGAGTTATTGAAGAAGTAGGTCTCCTATTGTACGTTTTCATCCACTGGTTACCTGAGAAGGTGAATTTTACATGTCTTATATCCAGTGGGATTCTGGTTTGCTGAGGAAGGCAGAAAAATCTCCATCCGGACCTGGCTGTGATAAAGGATTTGGAGTCACCAGAAAGATTACTCTCCAGAGCAGGAAGAGCTGTGCTCCTAGGAAAGAAAGATGTATGAGGTTGTATAAGCAGTCCTTTAGGTGCCTGAGAATCAGGAGGCCAAATATGTTGTCACTTTTCCTTGCAAGTCCATAAGAAATTTAGGTGAACGTGGAGAGAAGGCAGAAAGGAATGAAGACAGTCTTTAAAGAGAGTGAAGTTATTTTTCCTCTGCTGATCTTAGTACCGTTATCAGAGGTTTCAAAAGTCTGTAGTTGGAGGGTAAACATTTTGTTCAGGGCTCCTTTTTATTTGTACATCTAAGACTGCTTCAAACACCTGATAAGATAAACAGATGCCAAAGACACTTTAAGAGCTGGAAGCATACAAAGCTTATCAAAGGAGGTTCTCATATCTTTACACTGGTGAATCTCTTTGATTCCCTGACGAACCAGTCATGCATTCATTATTAAAGACACAGCTTTCACATACCCATTTGCAAACCTAATATACACCAATTGCACAGTGACCAAAAGTCAAGTCAAGTCTTGATGAAGCATAATACATAGTTTGAAAGGTGTGATACTTGTTTCTGTAATTGGTGCTCTGTGGTGCATGGTTTCAATCTTTGCCTGAAGAGGTAGTAAAAAAAATGGGATGATAGGTCTTTGTTAATATACTGGATATAATCAAGGTAGCTTGGTGCCTTTTAACCTGATATTCTTGAATCTTGATACACACTGAATGCAACTGATGCTTTGGAAACAATTTCACGTTACAGATATTTTGTATGTGCATATGCTCAAAATATTTTGTAGATTGGTCGTACAATTTGTGAGCATGTAACCTTATTTCCATACAAAATCTTTTATGACAGTTTTGGCCACCTTTCCCAGTTGGTTGCAAAGGCATTCTTTACCAGGTAAATGAATGCAGCAGCTTGTTGAGCTTGCAGACAATGCTAGCACCAGCAAAACCACAGGTTTTTCAGCCCTTTGTTAATGTGCAGTTATCCTCAAATCTCTAACCTGAGGGTTATAAATGTAACTGACAGATAAAATTGAGTCAAATTCATAGTCAGAAATTTCTTAATAAGGTATAAATCATTAGTTTGGATTTGATTCCCTATCGATGAAAATTGTGTTTCTGAAATGTAGCTATATTAGTTTCCACAAGGGGTATCACAGTGCTTTTACCTATGGGATGTAGTAGTCAGATTGCTGTTCTGTGCTGCAGAGAGCTCAATGGAGGTGAGAAGTGCTTATAAACGAAACTGTCTAGAAGAGATGTTATATTGCAGCCACATATCTAAGGACTTCATGTTGACCCCATCCTCTCTTATTAGCAACATGCTAAATTATTTTGAAACACTTGCATTTCATTTTTGTGAGCGTGTGTCTCTGGGCTGCTAGGATTGGCAAAGGGAAAAGTCAGTGAACTTCTTAGGAAGCTGTCTTCACTATACCTTTTTATTTAATATGCAGATTAGTTTTAATGCTGAGCACAACGGGAACTGTGAGTGTTGGCTCACCTGCAAGAGTTAAGATGCTTTATGGTAACAGTAGAATAATTCAGATATTTTCAAAGTTTTAGTTCAGAATTTATTGGTAAAATGTAAAGTACGGGTGCTAAAGACACTTTTTTTTTAATACAGAATCTCAAGTATAGCTTAAATGGAAGCTGTTAGAAATTCCTCTAACTCAACAGTAAGCCATGTCAAGTGTCAAGTTAGTCCCGTCTTCCCCTCCTGTTTTTTCCCTGAAAAAATTACCCTCAAGAGGAAGCAATTCTGCATAACAGAAGTTTCCCTTTATTCCTAGCAACTGAGGAAAAACTGCTGTGCTTCAGACTTTGTCTTCATAGTTTCTTTGGTAGTGACCTTAACCTCCTTAATTTATAGTGAAAGTATTGACTTATGATGTAAAAAAAGTTGTAGTGATGCAATTATACTTGTGTGGCATCTGAGAAAATCTTTACTGAAAACCTTTTCCTGTACCTAGCAGTTCAAATACAGACCAGTGGAATTTGCAGTGATGCTACAAGGTGCTAGTTCACAAAACGTTGCAAATTTGTGTTCAACTTAGATAAGCAAAGGGGGTGGTATCCTGTCTGTTCCATCTGAGAATAGGAGCTTGCTGGTCAAGTCTTTCGCCGAAGTGAGAGGGGCAGGATTGGAAAGAGAGACCCAGGCCTCTGGGATTTGTGAAGAAGCTATCTACAGGCTCCTTTAGCATGGTTACCAAAGAAGCAATCTGGCCAGCCAAAAGAGGGGTTTGCAGCAAGGGTGTACTTTGTAACTGGGGCGAGATTGTGAGGATTAATGTTTGGTTTTGATGCATTA
>WAAD01010457.1:1693-13393 GCA_013389945.1 Fregata magnificens | reverse complement strand
TTTTTTTTTTTTTTTTTTAATTTTTGTAAAATCCAGCATATACAGTAGGAAGATAAAAGGCTGCAAGAAGTAGACAATGAATTGTGGAAAAAGAAGGATAACAGTATTTCTAGCAGATTGTTAGTATTGAAGAGTTTTTAAAATAGTGTTCAGGGTATGCAATTGCTATTCTAGCAGATGCATTATGCTAGTAAATGTATGAGAATGTGGTACTATATGAAAATGAATTACAGAAAACTATTAAGAAATCTTATTTATGTCTTGAAGAGGAAATATATAACCATAAATCCTACTTTATACCAATAAATTGTGTTGCCTACACAGAATTACTTAAACAGGGAAAAAAATCAGTGATGTGTTAATCCTTCACTGCACATGTATTCATTCACATTGCAAGAGTCAGATCGCATGGGGAGAAAAGGAAATTGTATAAATTGTATAAAAAATTGTTCCAGCTGTGTATCTTGAATTTTCAGGAAAAAACTACTTTGGAAACTTGATATTCAGTATCAAACACATAGAAGTGATGACTTCTAAGCCTGGTTTGCGCCACCGTTTTTCTCTGGGATATTGTTGCCTTTTCTTTGCTAGTTTTGTATATTTTTGTGAGCAGGCTGTCTTTAATTTCCCTATCGTCTCCTTGAGAAGTCATTTCCATATTGCAGCACACACAGATGATTCCATTCTCCTGGAAGATATTTCTTTTACTGTTACTTTCTAGCAGAATAAGAGCAACCTTAACCTCTGAGCCCAAACCTGTTAGAATTCCTCCATGCCTTTTCTGCCCTGGTCATTTTAGGGAAGTAACTCAACTGTGCACTAGCACAGGTTCTAGCTTTGGTAGCAAAGTGTCCAAGTTTTTTTCTATAGTCAGCTGAAACTGGTATAAGCTTTCGGTCACTGTACCTTGGTGGTCTTACTCTTGCTGGTTTTAATAAAATAATAATGGTAAAATTGTAATTCCAGCTCAGGACAGTATGCATCCATTAATTTTGTGATGGTGGGAGGGAGCAATGCATCTGCATTCAGCCAGCCTTTTGGTTTAAGGGTGGATCTATGCAATTCAAGTGTGTTTCCACAAGGATTATGAACCTCTGTGATTTTGCTTCAGTAAAAGATATGAGTACTGAAATTTTCTTTGGCCATAAATCATGGTGACATTCCTTTCCTGCCAGAAAGCAATGGTTCGTTCAGGTAGCATTCCCTGTTATTCGCTGGTCTGGTGACCTTCCTTTCAGATTCAAGACGGGCAATTCTGAAAGGAATTTGGAGAGAGCAGCAGCTTTGCTTTTGAAAACCACAACCTTACACAATTACAATGAGACTTTCCAAGGATCTCTGCTACCACTTAGGCATCAATAAATAATAAAAAAAAGAATTGGGGAAGTGTTTGAAAGAAATGATGACATGTCACTTCGTTTATAAGTTAAGTACCTTATATTAACCCTGTGGGCCCTAGCAGTGCCATTGATTTCGGTCTGTCTTGGTTACTATCCAGGTATAGTTAGAATTGGGCATTCAAGTTCTGATGTGGCTGTCTAGTTTCCTGGATCTGTGGTGAAACATATGGGTCATTACTGATGCAGAAGTTCACATTCAACTTCCTCTGCGTCATTCCTTTTCTGTTTAGAAATGTGGGATCAGAGAACTTTTGTAAGATAAAGGTTAAGGGTAAAGATAAGGATGAAATGTGAGACCTGTAGATGGAAATGATAAAGCCTTCTGAGTTGAAAGATGTGAGAAATAATGCTCTTAAGATATTTTGGCTTTCAGACATTTCTGTAATCATGTTTTAATTGTAAGTTAGGGTATGAACAAAACATGGAAGTTTGTGTTCCGTGAAAACTTCATTAATTCAATTTACAACTCTCTGAATGGCCAAAAAGCTAGAAAATGTTGCAGTCCTCCTCACTTTTCTTTTTTTCAGTATTTCCCACAAAGAAAATTGCAAAAAGATTCATACATCCTGGTATCCAGACTGGCTTTGCCCAAATGATGTATATTTCAGAGTCTTCTCATTATTGAATGAGATTATGACCACTAGCACTTTAAACACTTGAGAAAAAAATAGATGTTGTCTCTGATTTAAAAAAAAAAAAAGTATATGTATATGCACACACATATATATATGAATGTGTCATTTTCACAAATGCAATTGTAGTAGTAAAGATGATATTGTTTGTAATACAGTAAGCATTTGTGTTTCACGCAGTTCTTTTGTACAGGTTTTCATCCTACCCTCATTAATAAATCTCAAGCTACTTTCTACCCCAGCAGTATTTATTAGTATGACTGTTTTTCGTAATGTATCCCTATTTATTGATAGTTATTAATATGACTAGCATTTTTATATGGGGCAGTTCTCTCTCATTCACTTTTCTGGGAAGGGTATGATTTTTGTAGGTATGTGCTTCCATCTGTCAATGCGAGATGATGCCGAATTGAAGGAATGTTCCTTGTGTTTGAAACAGAAGGCAGAGAGGCTTTTGGCTATAACTTAGTTTTTGTTGTGAATTTGTTTCATGATTTCTGATTGGCTTTTGAGAGATCTCTGTCTGGTGTACCAAAAAAAAAAAAAAACTCTTGTCATAGAAAACTCTGCTTTGGTTGACAAGATGTGTGGGAGAGCAGAGGTATCATTCAGCAGCTTTAGGTTGTAGTACCTGTTGTATTCAATGGAGATAAATACTGCTTTTGATTCCTGTTGAAAAAGGTGATACTGTGGTCTGTGTTGCTGAAAAGATGCTCTGAAGCATTCAGTACTATTTGACACTTGCAAAGAGCTAGGGGTGATTCTGGAGGGGTGGTATGACACAGCTGCGGTCCCTGTGAAAGCTGATGAGCGTTATACCAGCTCACGTAAGAGGTCTCAGTGCAAGACTGGATCCCAGAGATACGTGGGGGTGGTAGAAGGTACTGCTTAAGGAGCTAATGTGTGAGCTTCTGTTCCTGTATTGTATCTTAAAAGAAGCTTTTTGCCAAGCATTCTTCCATTAAACATTTGTAATGTTTTTGTTTCCTTATCCTTTTTTCAGGGGAGTAGTAATACCTGTGCTGTGGTATCTTGGTGTCTCTTTTGTGTGAATGTATGTCTGTATGCAAGTTATGTATGGTAGGGAAAGGAGATGCAAATAAGTGATATGGAAAGTGATGAAACTCATGGTTTGAAATTATTTCCTGTGGAAGCAGATTCTGTGGTCTGGGAGTCATCCAGAAGGGGAATACATTGTCGTTACTGTGGAAAGTTCCTTCATGTCCAAGGAAAAGGGCTGTAAGGAACGGTTTCATCCTGAAATTTTCAGAGTTCCTGAGACTTAGCCCATGTGTATACAGGACTGAGAAACAAGAGACTGGGAAATTCATTGAATTATGGGAAATAAATGCAGGAAAGCCCAGGGTGGTATTATTGCCTTGACAGTAGTTAGTAGTATTACTAGGGAGACATTGTAGAGCATTTTTTCACCAGGTGTATTATAAGCAGTAAAGGCTCTGTGCCCAGGTGCAATGCCTTTTGGAAATCCAGCTGGAATGAGGAGTAGCAGAGATTGTCTGCATTCCTCAGGACAGTTTCTCTTAGTTGAATGAAAATGGTAGGAGAAAAAGAAGTGTGTTGTTACTGCAATCTGAACGTCTCACAGGAGCAACATTGCCAAGAGTACTCTTAAAATAGGGATTAAAGTGACCATGTAGTATTGTGGCAGCTGATGATGAGCATCTTTCAGCATCAGCGCATACATTTTTTTTCTTGATTGCTGCAAAAATATTTGGAAGAATTTTTAAAGTAATACATTTCCAAAAACAGTTTTGTAATGTTATATATTCCTTGTTTCTCTGAACCTTTAATATTTTGCTGACTAGTCCAACAAGAGGGAAAGTTATTAGACTAGTTAGATAGCAAGAAAAGGATGGTTGAAGGTAGTTAAAAATGTTTCTATTGCTATGAACAACATACAGTAAGAGTTACATAGGCAGATGCATCAGGCACTGCATTTCAAAGACTTTCTTTAATATGTAGTCTGATTTGCTATACATGCTTACAATTTACAATAAGAAATTTCTCAGAAATAACATTGTGCCTCTAATAAGGAAAGTGTATGCATTAAATGTAACAGTGTAAGAGCTACAGTTTTATTGCATGTTAGCCATTTGCAAAGCAAAATCTTATTCCATGTTTTTAAATTACTCTGGTAGCATCAGGATCCATTACTCTTGGGTATCCTTATTTTTAGGTGTTTCTTCCCCCTCACTCATTTTGCACAGTTAATATGGAGGATAACACATATTATAGTGTTCTTATTCCAGGGCATGGTGAAACATGTTTAAAGCAGACCTAAACCTAATAATGCATAGATTACAAACATCACAATAATTGTAATGTACCACTCGTCCTAATTAGGTACTGGAAGTTACATATGTGGAGAGAAGGTGAAAGAATAGTTTTCAATACCAACTAGATAAATAAGATTAAAACCTGTATTTTAAACCACTTTTATGAGCAGTTAAACTCAGAATATATGAGTTTGTAAAGACTTCTGTTTAATGACCAAGTTAGCAGTGAATTATTTTCTTGCTGTAGGCAAGGGATGCATTGCGCGCCTGGTTTTGTCTTTCAGGCAGTGTGCCTCACCTCAGAAAGCAGATAATACTGGATAACAGTAGAATAATATTTGTCAGTGTTTCTTGGAGCAGGCAAAAGTAGGTATTGGTCTGCTTAAATGTGAAAATCCTAGTAAACATAGGCTGGTTAATATTTGTAGTTGGAAGTCCTAAGTGCTTTACGAACAGGAGTGAATATTAGTCATACTGTGGGATTTGATTGAGGACACTGCTCTTTCCCTAGGAACTGATCTGAAAAAGGAGCTGGAATGCCAGTTAAGCATTTCCTTTAGTGCCTGAAGCCCAAACTCTCCAAACTAAATTTGATGAGTTTACAAACTTAGCTTTCAGTTGTTTCTGAGAGAGATACAAGCTTGTAAACACCTTCACTGACCTGGGGCTGAATCAAGGTCTTCCAGTTCGTGAAACTAAGAGAAATGGCAGAAGATTCCAAATGATGCCGCAAGCAAAAGGGTAATCCAGATGGGCATTTATTTCTCACGTAGATAGCCAGTACTTCAGCCAGGGCAGAGTGTGTGTTTACAGTGTCTGCGTGAAACTTTAGTTTCCTCTTGTTATCCTTGTGTTGAAGCTAACTTCACCTCGAGAAGGATTGTCCCTTCCTGGTGACCTCTGGCTCACTGTCACATTTACAGAAATAACATTAAGAGATTAATTCCTTACAATTTGTGGATTTTCTGCGGCAAATGGCTCTTGCGGTTGCAATGTTAAAATTCTAGCACCCTGATTTCCATGGCTAAGCTTGCTGCTCTGGTGATGTGTATTAACATTAAGGGATGGCACTGTCCCCAGGGCAGGATTGCCTGGGCACTGCGGGGACCCCTACGGCAGGACACTGCAGGCAGACAGCTTGGGTCAAGTTACAGAGGTTTTCGGCATCGATTCTTCATTCTTAGACTTTGCCTACAGCCACGTAGGAGACATTATCAGCATTAGCTTTTTGGGGGAAAAAACCCCAAAGCAATGGGGGAGTGGAGGATCGGGAGCAGCTGGGGGTGCGGGAGGCCGTGGAGAACCGCGGGGACCCAGCCAGCAGCGGGGCGGTGGGGACAGCTGCAGGCCACCGCCACCGGTCAGCAACAGGCTTTTACCTGCTTCCCCTGGGCTCACGGGGACTTGGGAGCTCCAAGACAGTTTCCTCTCTCCCATGGCAGTCTGTGTGTTGCTGACACGGCGTGTTTGAAGGATGAAACATTCATTTCCTTCCTCGTTTTACAGTCATTTAAATGTAGGGTGTTTATTTTCTGGGGAGATCTTTAGAAAGTGTGTGACATTAGTTATTCTTGTGTCCCTTTAAAGGCATAAAAAAAGGTATTAAAATTTTTAAACTGGATTTTTTTAGAAAAGGCTGTATCTCCTCTGATGCTGTTGTATACAGCCAGAGACTGTGCAGCAGTGTGTTATTTCCCTGATAAAATTTTGCTTTTTTTAAAATACCTTCTTTAAATAGAGGAAGTTTTTAAAAGGTAATTTTCGCATTTCTCTCATGATCATGTGATCTGTTTACATAGTAAGCTATTTATTGAAGAAAGTGATTTTTATTAAATATCGATTATAAAGTTGTTAGATGTAAAGGACTGTTATCAGTACATTCCTGTATCAAAAAATAAAGATGTTTAAAGAAACTTAATCTCACACATTTAAACAAATTATTTATATGCATAAGTGGGATTTGTTGCAAACAAATGGAAATGGATGCAATTTTAACTGAGTTGTTTGGTTTTTTCTTATTTACTGAGCATTAATATCAGTGGAAACATTCCTGTTGAAAGATGCTACTTCTCTTATGCTGGAGTAATGCAAGTGGCTTTATTATTATCAGGATGTTTTACTTTTGATAACAGGAGATGTGTTCACGTATACAAATACATATATTTTTCTCAAATCTGATTTGATAATCCAATTCCCTTTGTTAGGTGCAGATTAAAAAGAATTTTGCACTGGTAGGGGGTTCTAAAGCCTTGACATTGTTTTAATCTGATAACAAATGGCTTTAAGTTCATGTTCTTTCAGTTGTTGGCAACAAATCTAAACCTGTGTTTTTTGGATTTATGAGGATAAGTCCTGCTTTGGCAATCTTGTAGATCCTCAAGAGAATAGTTAAACAGTGATTAATCATTGTTTCTTCACTGAGTGTGCAGAAAAGAATGGAAAAGCTGCATTTCACACTTCTGAAGCAATTAATCCCCATGATCTTAGCCAGGTTTGTCTTGTAGATAAGTCGGGATACAAAACTGTACCTAATTTATCAATGTATGCATGCCATAAAGTATAAAACACACAATTTATTTCATATCATTTATAGTCAAATGTAAAAAAAGAGTGACTTTGCCATATCCAAGAGTGTTTCTTACATTACCTTCATATAAACTAAGTACCAGAGATTACAATGGGATTCCTGTTTATTGTGCACATCTGGTGCAGTCACTATGCATTTTCTCATTCACTTGCTGGCATTTTTAGTGATTGTGGCATAAATCACCTTGCTAATCAGAAACATAAGTGACGGGAAGTCATCTCCTTTTTTTGAGCAATGGGAAAAAACATATGGCTTCTTAGACAGGACTTGGCTGTTATACTATTTATGTGGCATTATATTCTGTATTTAGAATTTCATATTAATTGCTGTGGTTTGATTGAAGGCACAGAATGCCCTGTGGTTTTGGTCAAAGTATTTGTTTTATGATCTACTCATGATGCCTTCCACGCTTACTATCTGTGGCTATTGAAAATGGAGCTAAACATGCAGACTGTATTTTAAAATGTGATAAAATGTTTTCAAATACTTTTTAATCAATATGAAATGGGTACTGGATGTTCCGAGTGATGCCATATAATAGAAAGTTGTTATAAATTGTGTGGCATAGTAAACAAGAGAAAGGGAATGTTTGTCCTTACAGGGAACATGTATGCTCTAAACTTCTGTTCCTGCACAGCATCTGTCATTCGATTTACCACAGGATATATAAAACCAGTTGCTGTTTGCAGGATTGTATGAAGTCATGCTAGGAGGTGAGACTGGTAGTTTTTGTGAAGAAAGTTTATTGATAATTGTGGTTCTGAATTAAAATTCCCTGTGGGATAAAACATATAATAAGACGCCAAAATTATATTAACATGTGAGGAAGATAATTGCACCCAAAAGCAATTCATGTACAATATCAGGTTTGTGTATCTAGTTCCTCTTCTTACATGAATATTTTGCACTTCATTTTGTGTCACTTATTTTGTGATCCATGACAGTGATTACTCCTTTGGCCAAATAGTTTATTATTAATAATAATTACTATGAGGAATTTTTAGTAGCCTTTTGAAAGAACTTATTTATTCATAGCCAATGGCTCAGTTTTATTTACTGTTATATTATTTCTTTTAAATAATTAATTAAACACGTAACCTAATTCAGTAGTGTTATTGACCAAGTTTCTCTAACCAGTGTGGAACTTGAGATTATTGCATAGTATTGGAATATACTAATTTCTGAATTGTCAGGACTCTGTATATCTAAAAAATTATCTTTATTCTATCTCAGGAAACTCCTAAATAATTACAAAAAATACTGAATTAAGTAACTGTTGTGAATAAGACTTGCCTATCAGGCTCTTGAATCGGAGGAGGTAAACAGGATGTCAAAAGAGACCATCCCAAGTGAGCGGTTGTTACTGGTAACACCTCTCTGGCAATGCAAATTGTGCCTCAGTGGTACTAAAGAAAAATAGATAATGGGAGAATGCGGAGTAATTGTTAAGCCTTATAATGGAGGTCTCCATCTTCTTCACTCAAGTATGGGTCTAAATGCACACTGTAGAGATGCTGCTTTTGAAAGCTCGTCAGAAAACATGTGTTTGCCCAAGTATTTGGCCCGTTCTGGGAATTGTGCAAAATTCTGAGGAGGTAACCTGAAACTAACTCACATGATGTCCTTAAGAGGACTTGTACAAAAATAAAAGAACTTCAAAAATAACAGGAGAGCACACCACCTTAATTCTTTTAATAGTTGCTCACTGTAAGTTTTCTGCTGTTTCTTTTGCCATCTTACATAGTGAAACTGTCATTTCACTACAAAATTTCAGATTTGGTATATTAGTGTAACAGGACAGATTCTTCAGAATTACTCTGAAGTATGTCATTGCCCCTAATAAGTGCCTTTAAGTTCCAAAGAAAAAAGGTTTCATCTCTATCAAATATCTCACTGAATCTGACTTCCTAAATCCGATTTTTTTTTTTTTTAAGTTTTCATTCACTAAAAAAACCAACCTAAAACATGCACATAAACATCCTGACTCGGTATTACTGTAACATTTTCACAACCATTGCTAAGTCTGCAGTTGCAGATTAGTAAATGGTACTAGCTAGGCTTAAAAAAACATTCATGCCTTTCGTGGTCTTACATCTCACTGAATGGTCATTAACCTCTCCTTGGGGACCTGCTGTGTGCTCACCCTGCTGCCTGCTGAAAGGAAAGATGAAGGGAGACCAGTGGTATGTTAAGTAAGATGTTGGTCTTTGCCCAGCAGCATTATAGCATGAGAAACTGTTGATCTAACTTAGCGAGTGTTGATCCTTCTTTCTACTTGCAGGCTCTTCGAAGATGTTTTAGTGGACCCTTATGTGCACCCTTAAGTAACCAATTTAATTGAAAGCAGGTTTGGTTTTCCTGGTGTGGTCTTAGGTTAGCATTTTAGTTTGGATCAGGAATGTGTCTTTGAAGCTGATTGTCCCCACTGTGCTTGTGTTCGTACTGCAGAGCAGTGCCAGTGCTGGGAAAATTGATTTCTTTTGGATTAAGCTGAATCAGAAGTTGCATACCAGCCGTGTATAAATGAACTTCTTTTACAACAGCTGCTAGTGGGCTTTTGGTCCTGAACACGACCAGTCCAAATTAAAATCCTTTAAAAGATGTATTGCGTGAACGTTGGTCCTCAGCATTAACTGTTTCATTCTACCTGTCTGCCCATATTGAGCAGTTACCGCTTGCTGAGATAGGTCCACCTTTTGTGAATCTCTTAGAAGTACCCGATGGAACTCTAACTGGTTTGTACAGGGCTCGGACTGATCATCAGGCTTGGATGGGTAACACGTGTATCAATGCATATTTTTTAAAAGATGCAAATGGAGTTAGTGACATGAAGGATAACTATAATTCAATATTCTTCACAGGCAGAACTCTTGTAGAGCTGTAGTCTTTAAGGGAAAACTGCTTCATTCACTTGCATGAGTAATGGACAAGAGTTTTTTACTTTATGCTTTCGTGCCTGGCAATTTAGAAATTTTCTCTTGGAAAGAATTAGATGAGACATAAACTGTAGACTTACAGTTTAAGGCTCTTTTCAAAATGGGTAATTGTAGAATTCCCTTCTTTGCCCTAAAACCAAGCTTACTTTTGCCCAACACAATGTAAAAAAATATTATGCATATCAGACACATTTTAATGAGACGCATTTTAAAATTCCAGTCAATGAGTTGTGAATTCATCAGCAGAAACAATTTAGGAAGTTCACTTTCTTTGATAAATAGTCACAAACAACTCAGGAGAGGGTTAAAGACTGTGTTTAGATAAATTCATTCTCCTTCTAATGAGGAGGGTGGATAAAATCATTTACTTCATTTTAATACAGTTATTTAAAACTTAAATTTTGAGTTTACAACCATCTGTCTCAAGGGCTAAGCTCACTATAAACTATTATAATCATTTAAATAAATAGAGGAAAAAACAATCCGTTCAATATGTTGAATCAATATGTCATGCTTTGAATATCTATATAATTTTCCTCACATCGGGATCCATGGCACGTGTACAGTACAATATGGTCTATAAATAGGCCTGGAAAGAATACGGCTGTATCTTGGACTGCAGAGGGAATGATAGCGCTCCCCAGAACTTGGTTCTTGGTTTTGCCTAGCAGCAGTCTTTCCCTCTAATCGGAGCGTAATTCAAAACCTAGCCAACTGTAATTAAAAGAAGATAAATTTTAATGGCTGTGAGGTAGCGGAGCATCTCTTTGTCACGTCTTGTGTCCACCACAAGAAGAATCTTCATTTGGTGTCTGTGTTTCATTCCCTGCCTGGGCTTGGGAGAAAAACTGGGTTTTCTGCTCTCATCGGCACTGTTCAGTGTTTCCACTTTGAAATGACTGAATTGCGCAGTGTTCCTGTCCAGTTAGCTTGGCCAAATGAATTAAGCGTATGCGGCTAGAGGAGTCTGTGCTTGTTTGCAGCACCTAACACAAGAGCGTATGTGTGTTATACAGAGTACCTTACTCTAATCACTTGGAAAATATGGATTGGTACATAAGCTATGGGCCTGCTCAAAGCTGAGTAGCTCAGCAGTACTGATGAAAAAAACAAAGAGAAAATGATGGGTGGACGGACATGGGTGAAATTCATGTAAGTACAGCTCTAAAATTTATTTATAGTACCTAAGTTCCAAGTCAGCTTTGTCCAGGAGGGAAGATTTTCATTATTCTAACTGTAAGTAATTATTTAATCNAATATTTAAGAGATTCAGTAAATTTAAAATGTAGATTTTGCTTACATAGTACAAGTACAGTCTAAAGCTCTGTATAAAGAACAGTATCAGAGTCTGCGTAACTGAAAATACTAGCTTGATTATTGTAACCTGCCCTTGTACTTTTGTCAGGTGGAAAGAGTAAAATTATAACTGTATTGTAGGAATGGGGCAAAGGATAGCAGTGAGGGAGCGGTAGAAGGAGAGTAGGTCCTAAAGCATGTTCTGGGGCTCCAGTCCATTAACCACATAAATTGAGAAGCTGCCATGTTCTTCTGAGTTATGGAACGAGAAATCCCTTGAGGGTTTGTAGTGACATCACAAACTATTAGAGGTTTGGTTTTGATGTCACTAGAATCCCTTGATGAAGTCATGACCCAGTAATTCATCTGTTATCTGTATTTATGCCGCAAATAAAAATTATTAAGGTTAGATGGATGGATGAAATTTCTTTACGTACTTTTTTACACACTACTTATCTTAACATTGTGTTTTGTTTTTCTGTAGTTGAATCTAAATTAAAGCAAGTCAAATGTATTCCTGTTTTGTGAAAGGAGGATAGTAGGATTAGAAGA
>WAAD01010455.1:5106-23268 GCA_013389945.1 Fregata magnificens | reverse complement strand
GATTGCCCCCATGGCTGCTTCTCGTATTCACTTGTCAGCTCAGTATATAGCCCTTGCTCTAATTCTCTTTTGAGTAGGAGTTGCCCTAATGTAATTTGTGTAAGGCACCACCTTGATTTTCCAGGTCATCGGACCTTGTGGAAAACTCTGCACATCTAAGTACCCAACATCACCATTGCCAGTGGCTCACAAATGCTTGTGCAAGTGGTTTCTAGTGTTAGCTGCAGTCAGTGTAACAAACTGTCAGGTGCTAGGGACACTGAACCTGTCACCATTGTCCATGTCCCATACTCGCTGGTGTAGAAGGAATGAGCGTAGTTATAAGAAAAGGGTTATTTAAGAGTTTGTATCATGAGTCCAGCTTTATGCTGGGAAGACAGCATTAACAGAAGCTTTTCCTCATGAATCCTTTATTTCTGCAGGTACTGAGGCAGCTTGCCCAGGAGGCATACAGTAAATATCGGGCAAAACAGTTGTGTAGCTCTTGAGGATAGAAGAAATGAATATTACAGCCCAACGGCTGAAAAACTGGGACATGGCCTGGCAAGAGAGCTGTTCATTATGTGACTGGCAGTTGGCTGCCTCCAGTCTTGGTCCATCTGTTCTTCCTCCGTCCTCTCGTGAGCCCTACAGCTCCCACTGTCTTCAACGGCAGTCAATTATGGACTACTTGATGGCAATGCAGTTCTAAAGAGACTGTGTAACACTGATGCCGGAATCTGAGATGCATTAAAACCACATTGCAGTAGTGATATTTCTCTAAAAGAAATAAATCAGATGGCCTCTTTCTTTGTAGTGGTCTGCATGACTTCCAGTTATACGCAGACACACTATATGTTTTTATTTATTATATCCCCATTGAAAAAACAGATCTAGGAGTAATTCAGAGAGTCAGCCTCTGGTATTCAGCTGCTGATCATTTCAGATAGATCATGGCATTTTCTATATCCAGCAATGAAAAGCAAGGCTGTTAGAAAGACATCAAAAATTTCCAGCATGTTCTTTTTTGTTGTTGTTTTCATTAAATAAAGCAAAAAGTTACCATTATGATCAAGGACTCTATTTACTTCTCCCCAGGACTGAAATGTGTTACCAAGTCTATTGTTTTAGATCTTATTCAGACTGAGGAAGGTCAAAAAACCCCAGAAAATAAAAAAAGCTAATGCACTCAATTCATGTTTGTTGTCAAATTTCTTCAGGTAAAATAAAGTTACTGCTCTTCTGATTCTTTTTAGGCTTATAGCTAGGAAATGTGAATGAAAATTGAAAATGGAAGTCAAGTGCCTTTGAACATGTCTAATTGGATTTTTAAATTTATGTCTGTTTACCACTTTTTATGCTTATGAAGGCTTTTTGTGCATCATTTATTTCACAGACATGCATTTAAAGACAGAATCTGTTTGAGATCAGTTATTCCTTATTAAAAGATATTACTTTAAAATCTTGTTTTACTAGTAATCTTCAGGCATTTTGTCAGTGTGATCTTTTTCTTAACCCTTCTTACAGGCCTTTATAAAGAAGTGCTAAACTGTGATGGAGTTGATTTTCAGCCTATGCTGAAAATGAGAGTGAGTACTCTGCACAATGTATTTGTGATTGGGGTCATCACTATAATTATTTTATCAACATAATTAAGTCCCAATCAATTGCAGTCACTAAGCACTGTAGTAAACACTGCAGTACAAACAACTGCTGAAAGTAATTTAGATAATGTTTCTTGCTAAATTCTACTTCCACCGTCAACTGCCCTAATAAAAAGATATTTTTGTGAGATGCCTTGCTTTGAAAATTATTTTACTCTTTCTGCCCCTCAAATACAGTAAAATTAAACCTTACTTGTGTCTGGTCATGCTTCTAGAGTGTTTGTAAGACAGTTATTGTTTGTGTTTACACTAAAAGTCAATAAAAAGGCAAGCATACTTAGAGCACAAAAATGAAAATAATTAACTTCTCCAGCCCACATTTTTTCAAGTGTTTGTTTCAGAGGCTGCCACTCAAACACCTCTCTTTTCAGTCCTTCTCTCATATGCCTGCATGAAGCTGATCAGAATGTTGAAATTCAGCCTTCAAGAATGTCTCACAGCAGGAAGAATTTAGCATTTGATCTTTTCGTCTGTTCCATGCTGTGAGGAAAGTGTTTCATTTTACAAAGTAAAAAGGTATTTAAATGGTGAAAATCTGTATTTAATGTCAGAAAAAAAAAAAAAAACAAAACACCAAACAACAAACAAAACCACCCAAACAACTTTGAAATTCAGCCAAGAAAGAGAAAGGATTGACTTTTTTGTTAACGACCCTTTCCCCCACTCTGTTTTTATAAGGCTATTTTCACTAAATGAATAATCATATCATAGCAGATTGGACAAATGGATGGAAAGTCCTTTAGGTATCTTTATGGAAACATCACTTTTTCACCTTCAAAGTTAAATTTTCAAAACTTTGTATGCGTACATGTATAAATTTAGGATATATATATCTAAATACGGGTGAAAGATCATTGATAAATATCATTATAACTTTCACTATTTTTGTATTTTTAATTATATTGTATATTCTTCATATCAAACATGAAACAAAGGTGTTCTGTTTTGTTTTTTAGAGAAATTAGTTCATGCTTCCATTTCATCCAGCATCACATAACAGGGGAGGAGGGGAGTCTGTTCTGCTCTAGTGATAATACCATGACTTACAGAGCTAGTGTTTTCTTTCTAAAACTGTGTTTCATTTGACTGGAAAAAGCAGATGGTTTATATGGTGCTATTACCCTTATGCTTCTGTATTGTGACTCACAACCTGAAAGCAAAATGTATATCCTTGTATATTAGTTAGCCAATAATATCACATATGCCAATATTTAAATGATTAAATTGAATGTGGTTGCAGAGAGATCAAACCCAATAAATGTGTCAGGACAGCATTCTTAACACTGTAGATACAGCATTCACAGCTGGGATTGAAGTATATGTCTGGGTTCAAGTGTCTCGTTTTCTTTTTGCACCTTTGACTTTCCTCTGCAGCTGAGTTTCTTCTACATCAGAGCCAAAGATATGTGTTGAAGAAAGTCAAAGGTGTATTCTGTGACTGAAAACAAAAAGTGTTTTCTGTTTTAGAAGAATATTAAGCTGCTCAGTCACAGCCAATAAGAGATTTTTTGCCACTTGCAAGAAACAAAAGGAGTTTATTGACTAGAACTCTTCAGAAAGGAACATGAACAGAAGTGTGTGTGAAAGGAGACTCTCCATTGTGGAGGGCAAGGCAGAAATTAACATAAAAGTAATCTCCTTCTTTACAATTCTGTTTTGCTGTATTTGATTAATTAGAAGAACCCTCCTCCCTTTCTTCTCCCAAATTGTTATGTCAAGGGAATGTGATATTAATTGAAAATTCTTCTTTCCCCACAGGTATCCAAATGGTCATATGGCAGGATTAATCCTTCCTGTTAATTTGATTACTAATAAAAATCACAGTTTTTATTTATTGCTCAGTTTAATAATTAATTTCCCCCATCTGCTATTTGACAGCACTTGACTACACTTGACTATATGGGAATCGCAAATATTAAAGGCTGATGGATTTGTGCCAATTTAAATCAGAGTAAAATTGGTCCTGTGCACAAATGCTGTCCCATTTTTGCTGGAAATACTATTATCCTACGTAAACAGTAGAAAGTAGGACACATGTTCTGAGCTCATAAAAAAAGTTATTGAAAGCAATGCTGAAAATCAACCCAAATGGAGTTCAGTACAGAAATAATTTACCCTACCAATTTTTTTAGGAACTTAAAGAACAAGTTAGATGCCTGCTTTATCAGTTCATACTCTGAATAACCTTTTCCTTAGTGCTAATTATAAAGAAGCTTGTCTCTACTGAAAGAAGAAAATTAGGTCAGTTGAACTGAGAACAATATGTCTGCTCTAGGGAAAATGTACACATATGGCTTTATGCATAGACACAGGCTATATGTATAGATACAGGTTTCCACGAAGACACAAAGTGCTTATTTTTCAGTTTGTACATCTGGGGTAGCTTGTAAATGATGGAAAAACATTATTTCAGTTAATAATAGATGTTCCTTTTGAATTTGATGTTACTTGCAAATTCAAAACTGAATTTGACTTTGCCAAAAGGCAATGAAGTAATATAGTATGCCAGCTTTCTCACTATTCAAACAGTGTAAACATATGTAAAAGATGTTGGTAACACTAACATTAAAAAAATATACAAAAATGAAGACCAAACTGGTATTCTTATTTACATTTACTCAAAAGTAGAAAGTTCATTAATCTTGGATGAATACAAGTCATAGTAAATAACCTCTGTACAAAGAATTTTCATTTTGAATAACTAATTTAAATAGGACTCAAAATCAAAGACCAAAAGAAAATAATTTACCACTGACTCAGGTCTAGATCATCAGAAAAGGCAGCAATAACACAGATGGAATATTTTTTATGGTTTTCTTTTGCATTTTAGAAAACTGAGAGCTTTTATATTCAATGCTCATGTTTTTTTTCCAAATAGCAACTTACCTCTTTCCTTCTGCACAAAAAAAGGGAGGAATATAGTTAACTTTCTATCTAGAAGAAAATGTAAGACTGAATAGGAATTGTACTGGATACTCTGAATACATTATTAGTATACTAATCTTAAATAATAGCTTCTTAATTACATTTTGGTTGAATTAATGTCATAATTATTTCAGGGGAAAATCTGTTTTACGCTATAAAGATCAACTTCCTATTCTGAAAATTATTCTGCAGCTACCTATAATTTTGGAATTAATTATACTAAGCTTTAGAAAGTATTATACTGAGCAAGTATTATATTGAAACAGTTGTGTTGTGAGAGGGTTCTAATCCAAAGTACTTATTCAGAAAACACGCAACTTTGGGGTATAGTGGTATTACTGATCTAGCCTTTGGGGTTCTTTCCATTTCTTCAGAGCCAAAGTCAATTCTATAGAGAAACATGTCTGTGTGTAGGTAAAATAGGGAAAACACTGATTCTCCATCCTGAAATTGGAGGAAAACAAAATAATCCTTTGAATTTGCCATAAGAAGAAATGAAATTTTAAAGAAAAAAATGTCTAATATTAAACTTCCATGTCTCTGTAAATCCTTGAATTTTGAGCCTTATGATAGAAGATATAGCCAAAGCCCCTTACTTTTTACCTCTATTTGCAATGAATTTAATTGTTAGTAATATGCAAAAACTAAAATGCAAAATATGTAGGTATTTTTAACTAATTATCTTTGAAATCTTCATTTTATAGAGAAAATTATTTTCTTTCAGTCACATGGTGGGTGACTTAATAATTCCCTAGCATTCTCTTATTAGAATTTATCTGCATCCTTTCATGAAGAGATTATGTCTGTGTCTTACAAAAAAAGAAAAAGAAATTCTTTGCTAGATTATTCAGGTTTCATTTAGCTTCTAAAAAATCTTCTAACTGCTGAAGTAGGTTTGAAAGTAGAACATGCTATGCTCACAGGAAGAGGTTTGAAAGAAGGTTTTCCATTCAATTTTATGTGCTCAGTGGAGGTGTACAAGTTTCCTATCTGTATCTTCTAGATCAATAAGTGACAAGAAGCAGTTTATCATCTTTTCAAGGCAGTACATCTAATCATAGTCACCTGCAAATTGGAGGCTGATTCGATGAATTTCGCTGCAAATTTTTCTGTGTGGTTTTTTTTTGTAAAATATGTAAATTCTACTAAGAATTAGAAATGAAGTCTCATTGGCTCAAATGCAGTAGGAAAGGTAGAAGAACATGACATGGCAAGTCGGATGCTAATCTTTGACATTAAGCTGACAGAAAAGTATTAAAATGTTCTGCTGGCACACATGAAAGAACAGAGAGATTTGTTTAGACAAGCAAACACTTTTAAGGATCTGATAATATCATTACTTATATGCCATGATTTTGAAAACACAAACAGTCTGTGCATCAAGCACTCCTCCTGGCACCCCAGGGAACATTTGTTTGTTGCGTGCTATAAAAGCATGAAATAAGACAGTAAATAATTGTATACAGGAATGATGCTTCCAATATCCGGGGTGAATGAATAGGGATGTTGGGAAATACTTTTGAACTCATCCTTATTTAACTGTGGATATGATGAGAGTTATTTGTGTTGGTAAGTGGTAACAAGGGTTTGAGAGAGCTGTATTGATAGTTCAGACTAAAACTGACATAATTGTGCATCTCACATAACATTCAAATTGGGCAGCAAATGAACAGAAAAAGAAAGTCTGGGTAGCAAGTAATGCTGATGAAAACCAAACCAGATTATCAGTGCAGTAATAAAAGGTAAGCCACACCTCCACAAGTTTCAGTGTTTCCTACGCTGATATTGCCTGTAGAATATAAGAAATGCATCCATGAGAAGGCAAAAATAAAATATGCCAGATGGTTGAATGTATTTAATGATTGCATTTACACTTGGAAGATTACATCGCATTTTTCTTTTGCATCATTTCAGAAATTAAAGTCAGAAACACACAAAACCAAATCAGAGTTTACTTGACACTAGAAGTTAAATACAGGTTTCTTTTAGAGCAGTTTCATAAAATTTTGTGATGGTCAAGTGTTTGTTTGTCAATGGCTCCCACAGTTTTCAGCTCTTCTCTGTTCTTCCCTCCAGAGGAGGGCTTGCAAGTCACAAATACGTATTGCTGCAAAACCCAGCCTGCATGTGTCCTATACTGTAGTGGGGAGGAGAACCACAGCAGTGTTCCTCTACTTTTTTAATTAAAATTTAATGTTTTCCATGAGAATTAAATAGTTTCAAAGGAAATTATCCCCTGCCTATAATATCCTAGTTCCCAGAAATCTAGAGACCCTTTTAGTTTATCTATCTTGATAACTGATTAATTTAACCTACAAAGCTGAAAGTGGTAACTAGTACTATTACGTATGTAATGCTCAAAGATAAATACGAGCTTTCTGTCCAATATTAGAAGCAAATCAGTTCCAAGATAAATAGAAACAAATATTTAAATGAAGTAGGTTAAACATTACAAATACATGACATAAAATATACGCTTCTTATATGTACATATTTATGTATGTGTATGTATAATACACAGTTCTATAAAATTTCAACTCATTTGTATCAAATATTTCACATTCTCTGGCTACCCATAAGCTTAAGTTTTACAGTATTTTTTATTCATTTGCACATTTACAAATGGACATATAAAGTGTAAGCCCAAAAGGATGTCTGGTCTGTGCTGTTAAATTTGGGTAGGTTGGAAAATAGACTAGACTAGGATATTTGCAGTTGGAAGGGACCTACGACGATCATCTAGTCCAACTGCCTGACCACTTCAGTGCTGAGCAAAAGTTAAAGCATGTTATTAAGGGCATTGTCCTTGAACTGCCTCTTGAACACTGACAGGCTTGGTGCGTCGACCACCTCTCTAGGAAGCCTCTTCCAGTGTTTGACCACCCTCTCGGTAAAGAAATGCTTCCTAATGCCCAGGGAGAGAGAGGACTCCTATGAAGGGTACTGCAGACAATAACAAGGTTACAGCTGGTGTGGTCTGCATCTACAACAGCTAGCTTCTACAGTGAAAGTCTCTGAATTTCTCCCAGAGAGAATAAAAAAATAAGAATATTTTCTTATTTGGTTATTTAAAAAAAATTAAATCTGTCTTTATGCAAATTAGAAATGAAGATTTTTTTATTTTTTTCTCATTTGCCAAGGGAGTTTATCATGAAAGAAATGAAATGAATTCATGTGTTTGGTTTAGTCACAAGAATTAAAATACATACATACAATTAATTTGACTTTTTTAAATAGGAAAGGAATCATGCTAGAGTTAGAGTGTTTAGTTTTCCTGACTAGGAAAATCTGTTCATTTGACTAGATGTGACCTAGTAGTTCAGAAGATGCTACAACATTGATCCTTCCCCATTAATGACCTCATTAACACCTCTGACTAAATTTCTTTTAATAATTTATTATTGCAAGGCTGCTGTACAATAGGCTTTGCTGGCCCCAGCTTGTGACTTCAGTTAAAGGCATTTTTATTTATAATTATTCTCTGAGTTTTCAATTATATACTATGCCTAGAAAATCTGAAGTGAAATCTAGTAAAAATAGGCAACGGCTTGTTATACTAAAGGACGTTTACATACAAGGTCATGAAATCAGATACACAGGTGTACAACAGGATTTCTGTGAATCTACATTGGTCACTGGGATTTTATTAGGAATTTATATAAACATATGCATTTATATGAACCTGTCTATCTACGGAGGTTGTAAGCCTTCCTCTTTTTCATTAAAAATACATAAGCATTTTTAGCTGATTTCAGTGCTGCTGGGGAAGAAGATTATATGAACCAAGCAGTATCTCATGTGCAACCTTTTTCCTACACGGCTCTCAGCACAGCTGCTTATATGACATTTCATAATGTCACAGAAGTCAATTGTTCTTTTTTTAAAAGTGATAATCAGGATGACTTCTAATCTCAGCTCCTCGCGTACATTCATCCATTTATATTATTTCCATCTGCTGTTATGGTCTATTCTCCATTCTAAGGCAATATGGTGATATTTCTCAGTAATGTTGCAAGAACAGTAGTAAAGAGATTGCACTGTAGTTTAATTTTGGCTTCCTGCTGCTCATCTTGCATTCTTTACACATGCAAAGCTTCTGTTAAAGTCAGGAGAAGTCTGAATGCCTGAAGAATGGAAATTAGACCTTTTGTCTGTGTGCAGCGAGTGGAGCTTGACCACTGAGTGACAGCTCCAGCATGCTGGATGCAGTTTCCTCATTAGCAGTTTGTGAATGTAGTTTTACATTTACAGATATTTTGTATGGGTTGCTCTTCTCCTGATTGAATCATATACACTGGGACACACTGGACAGTTTAGGAATGAACAAAGAGTGAAACAATCATTTCATATGCTCCATGTTTTTCATAATGAAAGTACTGGGGATTATGTGGAGATTACTCCTAAGAAAAGTCTCCTATAAATACCTGAAGCAAGACAGTAACACTGTGCATTAAGCTGCTGGGCCTCCTATGGAATCAGGTCTTTGAAGTAAAAAAAAACCCCGAGATCTTCAATAAATTTATCGCATTCATATTAATAACGAAGAGCAATAAAAATTCACACTCTTGCACTTTCTCAGCTTGTGCATTGCAATGAACCGTTTGCAGAATTAAAAATTCTCTAAGGTCTGGGAGTGACTTTCTTTAAATAGATAATTTTCTAGTATTTTTAAAGTTAACTTATAATTTTCAGTACTATGTAAAGCAAAAAATAAAAATGAGAAATGTAAAATTGTAACCGGACCAAGTAATTGTAGTGCCTTCATGAAAAAAAAAAAATTAACGCAGTATCAAATTATCAATTTAAATTCTTAACTATTAGGTAATACCAATATTGAAGTTAAGGAAACCAGGTAGGAAAGAATAAAAAGAAAAGAAAAAGTGGAAAGAGGGCAATCCAATTCACATAGCCGATTCCTGCAACGCAAAGTGCTCCTCAAAATAGAGCCATAGGGCTCTGTCTTGTGGACTGGTTTTACTGCTTCATCCTGCAAAATCCCTCTTTTTCACCACATCTGCTGTCATAACTAAGACACTGTTCAAGCTTCTGGGGTTGGGTGAGAGGATTCTATGATTAGATCTACAGCCCATTTCCACCCAGACAGTGCCTCCCTAGCCTTCTGCTCCCTAGAGAGGCCCCTTTTAGGAAGAACTACTCAACAGTATTTGTTCCTGGAGCACCCCTCCTATGCGGAGAGGCTGAGAGAGCTGTCACTGTTCAGAGAAGGCTCAGAGGGGACCTCATCAATGTATATACATACTTGAAGATACTTAGGTGCAAGTAAGACGGAGCCAGGCTCTTNCACGTCCCAAACCAGGAATGCCCCCCGCTGCCTCCCTCCTCCCAGCTTTTGTCCCTGAGCAGCCGTCACAGGGTACGGAATAGCCCCGCTCAGCCCGGGCCGGCTGCCCCGGCCGCCCCCTCCCGAGATTCCGCCCAGCCCCAGCCCACAGCGGGGGCGGGGGGGGAAATGTTGGAGAGGCAGCCCCGGGGCTGGGCAGGCACCGCCCGGCCACAGCCAGGCACTGCTGCCGCCTCCAGCCGCCAGCACACAGCACGGCAGGCTGGCCTGGGGAAAAGCAGCTCCCCCTCAGCCAGAGCCGGTACACAGGACCAGAGGCAATGAGCACAAACTGAAACACAGGCAGTTCCCTCTCAACGTCAGGAAACACCTTTTACTGTCGGGGTGACTGAGCACTGGCACAGGTTGCGCAGGGAGGTTATGGAGTCTCCTTCCTTGGATATAGCCAAAAGCCATCTGGACATGGTGCTGGGCAAGCAGCTCAAGGTGGCCCTGCTTGAGGAGGGGGGTTGGGTCAGGTGACCTCCAGAGGTCCCTTCCAACCTCAGCCTTTCTGTGACTGATTCTGTGATTCAGCAAGGTGAATCCATTTGATCTGATGATCACAACTAGCACAGGAGTAAAGTTTTCATACATACTGGGACAAGAAGCCCCTAGAATTTAGACGTATTTTTAAAGGTGTTTTGGGAAAAAATAAAATCTGTCAAGGAAAAACCCATTTTAATTTTCCAGCCAGGAGAAAATATTGAGTTTGTTGTAAGATTCCATATGATATTACTGGATCATGTTATTCAGCCTTAAGTCCTTTTGCCAGTTTTTATTTTAGAAGTGAAAACACTTACAGGTTGATAAATATTCCAATGCCCCACAAATCAATATATTAACTCTAGACAATAGCCTTGAAAACAACACATTTCATTAAACCGAGTCCCATAATTGTCCTTCCAAAACAAAAAAATGCAGCAACAACTTACAAAGGTGTGGACACTGTAACGAGTAATCAGGTGGAAAAGATGTAGAGGTCACTTTTTTGGAACTGAAGATACAAATATTGAAGTCCAATAAGCTATCTTGACCAAAATCATTCTAACTTCTGCAGAACTGTGTAATTGTAATATAATATTTGTAAAATTTTTAGCCAATCCATTACTACTTGACAGATTTTAGTATTTTAAAAAGGAAGACTCATTGATCTATGCAAAATGTATTTTTAAATAAGAATATGGAGATCTAAGTGCCTCATAACTTTCTCCAGTACCTAAATCCAAAGTTCAGGTGCTCAAATCCACTTTAAACTACTGCATAAATTTTCACTTAATTCTTGTAGTGTATTATTGCCAGTTATTAGACTGTTGCGTTTCCTTATATAAGAAAAGAAAAAACAAAAAATAGTAATGCCTTGTGCAATATTCAAGTGCACAAACAGCAAGAGTGTAAGAGCTGTACCATACTGAGAAAATGGCACACAAATTATTTTTGTGATCTGTACATTTCAGAAGTAGGAATACTACTGAAAATATCTTAGAGATTCAGTAAACTCTCATCAGAATCATGAATGACAACAGCAAATACAGTAGTGACTAGGGAAATGTGACCTAATGACAGGTGATGAAAGACAAGAACATCCAACTGAAATATTTGTAATGTATTTGTAAGACAAAACAAACCAAAACAAAGCAAAAGCAGTGCTATTGTTGTGTAACAGGAGTGCAGACAGATTCCTGTTAGTCAAAACAAGTATCAGAACACAGAAAGAAAAGCTGGACTGTAAATACAACAAACATATGAATAGAGTAGAAAGCTGTACATGGATTATGTAAAAACTAATGATGGTAAAGTATCAAGATGTAACAACAGTTCAAGTTTTAAGAAAAGTTTAGAGAGAACACAGCACACTATTACTGCCCATAAATATAACAGGAGGGAAAGGACCCACTTTTCCTGAAGGTGGAAGAATTACTCAAGTGAAGAACTAAAGTGGGATGGAAACTGGTGGGTATAAACTGGCCATAGACAAAGATTTTCTGGAGATCAGGAAAATGTTAACTATTTTTGAAATAAATTTTTACAAAGTGATCATATGAAATTGCTATTCATAATAGCAAAAGTAAGTTGGTTCACAAGTTCCTTCTAAAGTCATATTCCTCCACAATTTGTTGACTAACAAAACCAGGATGAAATTGCAGAAACTAGCATAGTACACTCAGGTTATACTTTTTTAATTTTCTTAAGGAAGGGTTTATTATAGTAGCAATTTAGTTATGGACTTACTTGTCTCAGACATCACTGAAAGGTCACAATGATATTTGAAAAGAGATCTAAAGCACTAAAAAGGTCACTTTTTAATGGAGTAGACTGCCTGGAAAGGCAGGAAAAAGGTTTCAAGAAGGAAGAGTTTTGAGAAGGCACGGTTGGGTTAGTCCAGGTATAGATAACTAAGATGCTAAGCATAGCTGGAGTACAGCTATGCTCTTAATAAATAAGCATCTAAATTTTGCAGGACCACAGCATTTCATCTTACAATCCAGAATGCAAAACTTGGATTCTTTACCATCTAAATAGATCCCGTGCTGCTATCAGTTAATTGAACTACTACTACACAAGCAGGGACAATAAATGGAATGATCATTGCTCTAGTCTAAGTTGATAAGGGTTGAAGTTTAAGGGAGAGTTAAATAAAGAATACAGAACGAATAGACTGCGACATTTATACATTAAGATATACAAAAAGCTGGATTGGAATAATGTTATTTTTCTTTGTCAAATGTCTGGAGATTTTTTTTTTAAAGTAGTTTATTAGATTTACTGCCCTAAAAAACCCCACTCAAGTACTTCCCAAAATATTGTCAAAAACTGAGCAAAAATTTAAGAAAATAGATGTCTAACTGGCTAACATTCTTTTGTTTCTAGTGGAAATTTCATAAATAATATCTATCATAGCAGAAAGAATTGGAGTAATGATTTCTATTGGGGTTTATGTTGATTATTGAAAGGTATGTAGGCCTGACTTTTTAAGTCTTTGTTTTGTTTTGCTTATCATTTGGCTGCTATAAATTTTAAGTCAAAAATGTTGTGTGTTAAGTTTTGTAAGTCAGTAATTTTAACTGTGAAGCATAATCTATATCTAAAGTCTTCAGGTGATATACTACAGCTTGCTAATATCTTAAATTAAACTTTGCACATAGCTATACTGCTATAACATATAATTTTATGGAAATACCAGTGCTATAGTTTCTACTGTATGCTGCACTGAAGGCCATCTCATTTGCAGAGGTGGTATATCACAGTCAGCTGCAATATGCTATTAATGCATGTTTCACTTAGTTGTAAATTTTCACTTAGTTGTGAAACACATATTTTCACTTAGTTGTAAATTCAAGGTCTGTGAAGGCCAGTGTCATAACAAATTCCTTTTTGGTTTGAGTCCAGACTTTTTGAGCAGGTATTGTTCAAATGACTTTAGATGAGCATCCTGTTGTAATTCAGTACATAGATATGTTGAGATAAATGTCTTCATAGCAGGAAATATGAATTGGAAATTATTCCACACAAGACTGTCAGCTACAGTCTGTAACGTACACTCTGAGAGACCAGTGTTTTAATGGTAAAAAAAAAAAAAAAAAGAAAAAGAAAAAAAGAATTAGTTTAAAACCATTGGATTAAATTGTAACCAAGTATCAGGAAACTAGTTGACCTCATGAATAATATGAATTGATCATCTCCTTTCCTATGTGGTGTTACTTTTTCCCATATCTTATTAATAAAAACAAAAATATCTTGATGGAATCTGTAAGTGTCCAGGAAAAAGCTAAAATTACATCATTCTTTCTGAAAAAGAAGTTTGCACATGTCAGTAATTATATTACTTGTTAAATCCCAGTGAATCTGCCCATTGCCTCATTCATCAGCAACACATAACATCTTCTCAAATTGCATTTGAAAGTTATGGCAAAAAAAATGTTCTGTTTAATTCCTTATAGACTCCTTGACTCTCAGCTGCATGGATTTAAACCATTTCTTTAATTTCAAAACTGTCTACAAAAAACAACTTAAGGTGGAAATTTGCTCATCGTTTTCAACAGCAAAGAGAACGAAAAGGAGATGTTTCAATTCTTTCATAGAATGAAGACAGTAAAATTATACCCTTATTTATGAGTGTAAATGCTATTGTCATGGTGTTATGTTCTCAGTTACACATGTTTTCACCGTTCACTACTTTTCATGTAGCAATTACAGGATAAGGTTCTGTGTGATTTATAATGGGGAAGATTAAATCAAATAACCATAGTACCTTAGGGGTTTCAGACCCTCAGATCTTCAACTCTGTTAGATTGTATCAAACTCTCATTAGGTAATCCACAACCTTACAAAACTTACAGGACTCCTGGCAAAAGGTGAATATTATGTGACTAAATACTAGATATGATATGATATGATATGATAAGATATGATATGATATGATATGATATGGAGTTTTTTTCCTTTTTGGGGTCTAATTTATTTGTCCATAAATGTATCTTCCTTCACCCTAAAAGTACTTTCAAAATTCTACTTAAACAAAATTCCCTTAATATTTTCCAATGAAGAAGAGGAATTATTTGGTTTTGTTTTCATTTTTTTTTCCTAGAAAAAGTTAGCTAATAGAGAAAGAGGCCTTGTACAGTTCCCTTTACAGAAAAATACAATGAAGGAATCAAGATTTTATGTGATTTTAATCCCAGGCATCCCACTTTTACTGCATTTCCTTACACAATATTAGAGCTTTTAGTTGATGCCTGGAATTCTTCCTCTTCAGATCTCACTTTTTGTGCTTTAGTGAAAAGATCTTAAATGCTTATTTTAAATCATTCTTCACATACTTTAGCCACTGAACGTAATAACCATTTAGAATTTGATCATGTTATTCAATGTGAAAGCAACTTGAAATAGATACATCTAAAGTTCATTGACTTAAAAGAAACCAAGAGAAAAATTAAGAAAAGATTCTTAAAGTGAATCTTATAGCAGACATTTTGATCAAGGACTGTGTGTCTACATAGTGAATAGTGAATATTCACTGGCCAAGTGGTTGAGGGGCTTCCTGTTCTGAGTCACCACTAATAAAAGAAGTGATCTATGAAATCAATAATCAAGAAAGAAAATACAGACTTTGAGAGAGAATTAAATATTTTCAGAGCATATTTTAAATCTTACATAGTAACTATCTATTGCAATTGACTAGCAATTGCAATCGCACTTTTTTTTTTAACACTAAAAGCCAATATGCTGAACTAATAGTTTCCTGGAGACGTTCTGTTTTGTCTCACTCCATTACTCAGTTCCCTGCTCAATGTTCAGCTTCTCCTACTGAGTCACTAATTGCCCAAGGTGTAGACAGTCTTATACAGAAATAAATTAGTTTGACTTATTTTTCCACTCGATTTTATTTCTCTTCTTTGCTGTTATAAGGTAGAAAATGAAATGATCTTTTAAAAACCTAAAAGGTTCTTCTCCAACGTTTAGTTATTAGTCATATTTCATACTTATGTTTCATAGTAAATTGTTTAATTTCAAGAGATTATGTTACTGGATAAGACAGAGATTGAAGATCTATTTGTGAACAATTTGTAAGCAATAACATTACACAAACAATATTTAGAAACAATTAATAAAGTTGTGCCAACTAAGCAATGTTCTGTGTACTCTAACCTCATTTTCTCATCTAAAAATTGATTAAATAACCAAACTGTCAGTTAGATTCTGGGAACCTAACATTATAAGGACACCTGCCCCTTCCTGCTTATTAACACTGAACTTCTCAAAAGCAAGAAAAGAGTGATATTTAAGCTTATGTATAACATCAAGCATGTTAAGTATTCTCACTTGTTCCTGTGGGTTTCTTTCATTCTATGTTTAAATAGTATTTTTTCCCTGAGAGATCTGGAAAAAGAAAAGTATTCATACAAATGCCTGTTTGCATAGACACCATGCATTGGAGGAAAGGTCACAGGATTTCAAATTCTAACATCTACAATGAAGTTTAATGACAAAATAGGTCAATTCCAGCTTTAGTCAAGCAGAAAGTTCTCGGTCAAGCACAAGCAATATTTTTCTTTTTTTGGTCAAGTACAAAACACTACCAGTTGATGTCAATGGCTTCAGAAAACCCTTTAAATAAGGATAAGAAAATATTTAAGGCCCTTTAATATCTACAGGCATTATTCCCTAATGTCTCATGTAAGATTGACTGCAAGAACTTAAATACTGGTTTTAAAAACATGGATGTCCTTTGAATAACAAGTAGACTTATGCCAGCCCATACTTTGTTCAAATTGCTGGTATTATAATCAAAGACTAGAAAATAAAAATAAAAACTTTCAGTCATTATAAAACAGAAATTATTCTCTACACCACTGAAAATGTATAGAACTAATATACAATATTAAAAAAACAAGACTTGATTGCAGAAAATTCCAGCATACATCTGGGGGTGACTAGTACTAGTAGTTTCTGAAGACTTTCAGTTCATAGAATCATAGAACAGCCCAGGTTGGAAGGGACCTCAGAAATCATCTGGTCCAACCTTTCATGGGAAAGGGACCTTAGATGAGATTATCTAGCACCCTGTCCAATCACATCTTGAAAACCTCCAGTGATGAGGACTCTACCACATCCCTGGGGAGGTTGTTCCAGTGAATGATTGTTCTTATTGTAAAAAATTTCTTTCTTATGTCAAGATGAAATCTCTCCTGGTGCAACTTGTACCCATTGCTCCCTGTCTTCTCCATGCGACTGCTTGTGAAGAGAGAGCCTCCTTCCTCTTTGTAGCTGCACTTTAAGTACTGGAATACTGCAATGAGATTCACTGTGAGCCTTTTCTTCTCCGGGGAGAAGAGACCTATCTCCTTCAGTCTTTCCTCATATGGCAGGTTCTCCATCCCTTTGATGATCATCATGGCCCTCCTTTGGGCCCTCTCCAGTCTGTTTGAGTCTTTCTTGAATTGTGGGGACCAGAAATGGACACAGTACTCCAGGTGCAGCTTGACAAGTGCTGAGTACAGTGGGATGATCACGTATTTATCTCTGTTAGTAATGGCCCTGCAGATGCAGACCAGGATCTGATTTGCCTTTGAGAGACACTCTGTGCCTCTGAGGCAATCAGTGCACTGCTTATTCATGTTTGGCTTGTTGTCTACTACGACCACCAGGTCTCTATCAGCAAGGCTGCTCCCCAGCCACACAGATCCTAGCCTGTACTGGGTTTTTTGGTTATTCTGTACCAGGTGCAGGACTTTGCATTTGTCTTTGTTCAACTTCATATAGTTCTTGCTCACCCACTCTTCCAGCCTGTACAGATCTCTCTGTACGATGTGTCTCCCTTCTGATGTGTCCACCTCACTACCCAGTTTAGTGTCATCAGCAAACTTGGTGAGGGTGCTTTCATTCCCATCATCCAGAACAACATGGGAGCGAGTATCAATCCCTCGGGTATCCCACTTGTGAGAGGCTGTCATTCTGAGTAAAAACCATTGATCACCACCTTCTGAGTGCAGCCTGTTAGACAATTTCCTACCTGTCTCGCAGACCACCCATCCAATCTGTATCTTGCCAGTTTGTTTAGGAAAAGGCTGCGGGAAACAGTGCCAAACGCTTTGCTGAAGTCCAGGTAAACAATATCCACTGCTCTCCCCATGTCAACAGAAATGTTATTTTGTTGTGGAAGATGATCAGGTTAGTCAGGCATGATTTGCCTCTGATAAATCTGTGTTGGCTTTTCCCAGTCACCTGCTTCAACAGATTCATAGAATATCCTGAGCTGGAAGGGACCCACGAGGATTGTCAAGTCCAACTCCTGGCTCCACACAGGGCAACCTAAAAGTTAAACCATATATCTAGGAGTGTTGTCCAAATGCTTTTTGAACATCAACAGGCTTGGGGCCATGACCACTTCTCCGGGGAGCTTGTTCCACTGCTTGACCACCCTCTCAGTAAAGAATTTTTTCCTAATTTCCAATCTGAACTTCCCCAGACTAAGTTTTAAGCCATTCCCTTGTGTCCTATCAATGGACACGTTGAAGCTGGCTCTTCTGAAATCCAGGGTCTTTGTCCTACTACTGGTCTTCAGTATGCACAGCAGGATCTTAAACTCCACAATGTCATGATCACTGTTTCCAAGGCTACGATTAGTAGTTACATTGTCAAGTAAGTCTTCTCAGATTGTGAGCCGTAAATCTAGCAATATGCTGTCCCTAATCAGCATGTTCAGAATCTGTAGCAGGAAGCAGTCCTCAATGCATTCCAGGAACCTGATGG
>WAAD01010454.1:1848-21985 GCA_013389945.1 Fregata magnificens | reverse complement strand
AGTGTTTTGGCAGCTGATATAAAATACTGACAGTAAATGTGTATATCAGAGACAGTACTGGACATTTGTAACTAATATACAGGTTTTCTATTAGGCCGGTTTTGAAGTACGTTTTTCTAAGGTTCCCTAAGCAATTCAATAGCTGATAAGATAAACTTAGCTTTAGCTACTTAGTGTTTTCTTGCAGGATTTTTCAGAAATCAGAAGCTAATCAAATAAATCCCATGTCTAGGAAAAAAAAAAATATTCTCTTATCCATAAGGGAATTAAGAAACAAAGAAACAAACAAAACCCAACCAAACAAAAACCCTTCTCATTACTTTAGATGTTAGTTTTCTTCCATATTTAATATTTCCTCAATTATGTTGTTTGGTTTTATTTCCCCTTTACTGTCACTGGACTTAAGTGTTATTTAGGAGGAAAGTGAGATACAGGGTATATTTGTTTTCTGTCCTTTGTTATCCTTGTTCAGTCTTGTGATGGGTGACTGGCTATCCAGTATTCTTAGTGCACGTTGGAGAGGCATCAGAGAAAACGTAACGATATTGATTGCGAGGGTGTAGTCATGTCAGAGTCCTGATCTTAATGGAGCTGTATTCCTTCGTGAGGAATGTAGTGGAGCTACATTATTGCTACAGTACCTGAAAATGGGGTAGCCAGCCAAATGTCTTCTAATTCATCTTTATTCCATCGCCAATACAACGTTTGCTGTAGGATAATTAAAGAACTGAATATAAGATTTCCCTTTCCTTTGTATTTTCTCAGATTGTCTTCTCTAGAGCTGAATGATGTTTTCTCAATTATTATTATGTTCAAAACTTGTGTTTCCATTATCAGGGAACTATTTGCGAATTTGAGATAACATTTAATGATTATCTTGAGCTGAAAAGGATGCCATGACTTTCTTTTTACACAAAGCTTCAGGGGCTAAAATTTTCAAATAAAGAGAAATGGAGAGCAAGATCCATTCTGTGTCTGAGGAGCTTTAAATGACTATTTTTCATTTTTCAGTACAGGTCCCTAAATATTAGAGTCTAAAGATTTTAGACTTCAATTTTACTCAGTACATCCTGCTACATACATTCTGCTCAATATAGGAAGTTATTAAAATACTTACAGGACCCAAGAGTGAAAATGTTGCTCTTGCCTGATTATTAGAGCATCCATCCAGCAGATAAACATGCAGCTTTCTGTTTCTCTTCCAGTTATTTTTTAATTGTTTATATAGAGTAGATTGACAGGACCTCCCAAAACTGTTTCTGGCATATCCTTTTGTGAAGAAGAAGAAAATGGAGTCACATCCCTTCAGGCAAACAAATAAGTCAAACCCATGTTCTCATAAGACACAGCTGTTTCCAGCCCTGTTCCTCCTTCTCTTTTGTCAATTTTGAAAATGTTGTGATTTACCCCTTAATTTACTCTGCTTTTCTTAAAAGTTTCCCATATAAACATTTAATTTTACAAATATTTAAAGATTTTATATCAAAGAATATGAAATGTATTTCATGTTTCAGTAACACAGGCATACATTGTTTAGCCTAGTTTATTTTTGTTTCTTTCTTTCGTGTTCTGCATATTCTATTCTGACTTTTATCATCCTGTGTAAAATATTAGCATACCTACAATTACTAGAATATACAATGTCTTGATTTACACTTTTTCAAGGTAAGAATTTTGCCAGATATTTTCAGGGTTGATTACTCATTTTCAGCATATATTTAGAAGATAAATCTGTGTAATACTTTTTTTGCAGATTGCTTTTGATTTCCTAAATTTAACTTTTTGCACTTTTTCCTCAACTGATGTCAAATTGATTAGACACTAATCCCCTAGTATGTCCCCAGACTGTTTTCGTCCAAGAAACAGAGGTAGGATAGTCACTTCACAGCCCTCAGAGACTTCCAGCTGAAATGAGTTAACATGTGAAAATGCTACTAAAGTGTCCCTACTTTCTATCCACTCTGCTCAGTCATAAGAACTATTAACCTTTGATTAACCTTTCTGTTAACTATATATTTTCAAATTCCTTGTAAGCTCTCATGAGAATTGAAGTCTAAATTTCAGCTAATGTTCACAAAGTGTTTAATTTTCAGGTAAGTAACCTGATTTTTAACTGTCACACCATAAACTTTAGAAAAAAATAAGTTCATGGGCCATGCTAACAAATAGACATTCAGGATAGCTGTGTGTAAAATATAATTAATCAAACCCACGGGTGTGAAAAGCATTCACTAAAATATGACTCAGCATCGGCTGAATGGTCTTACCTTTCAAAGGGAAGTGAATGTAGGCTCTGAGCAAGCTTCTCAGCAGTGTAGGCAAATTGAACTTCGTCTCCTCTGGGTAAACTGACATATACTTTATTTGGTCCCTACTGCAGGTAACATTGAAATTACATTTTGAAGGTGGTGTCCTAGTCTGTTCGGATAAAGTCTACTCCAACCAATGCATTTAACCAGTTCATTTACATTTCTGCATAAATTCCTTCTTTAGTGTTTTATTACCAACTCCTTCCTTCTTTATGCTCACCACTTATTTTATCCTTCCCTTTTTGCCGTGTGTTTCTTTTACTTTTAGTCTAGGGTTATTCTGATATACTATGAAAGGTTTTCCTCATCTTATTCCCCTCTCCTTTCTCTCCTTTTCTTCTTTTTTTTTTTTTTTTGATCTGTCTCTCTAGCTGTTCCATAAAAATTTCTAATATTATGCTTTATGCCTCATCTCTTCAAATTAATCTTTTCTGACACGTTCTTCTCCTAATATCTTCGTAGTCCACTTGTTTGCTCAGTCTTTCTGTCTCCTTTCCTTTAGCAGTGTCCCTGGTTCTTTTATTTTTTCCTTGTGTGTCTCATCTGTGCCTCCTCTGGGGACTTGTGGCTGATCTGCCCTTCAGAGCTGACCATTTGCAGACAGACAGGATGAATGGGACAGAGGGGTGGCAAGGAAGCACCAAGTAAAGAAGGACAGCACTTGCTGTTCATGTGGAAACTACAGTGGGACAGCTAGGTAGTTAGATAAGTAAGTGAATAAATGTATCAAGCCTTCAATCACAATATAAGAGAGGAACAGACTATATTTCTGAAAACTCTCTGTAATGCTGGGACCAATCTTGTAAAATGGTATATTCTTGACACACTTGGATAGCCAATCACCCAACGTAAATAAGCATCAACAAGTAATGAAAAACTAAATCAAAACTATAATCTAATGTGTAGGAGAAAAGGGCATATTTGGTTTTAAAGGAAATTAATAACCATTGTACAACATTGTTACTTATTAAACTCTGAAGCTCTATCACAGACAATTCAAGTCCTTTTTCATTTTCCATTACTTTCCATGTATTTGACTATAACACAATAATTTCTCTAACACGATGGTGATAAAATAATGTGAACCTGAGCTTTTCAAAAATAAGAACTTATGGTTGTCTCCCTATTTATGACTCATATTTCTTGTTTACATAACTAAATAGAAGAAATAAATTGCTAACATATAGCTTATGGTGGGAAAACTTAAGCTACTAGTAATAAACATTTCATGTGGTGAGCTATATGAAAATACCCCAAATTACTCACCTTCAGGAAGATTTGTGGTAGTCTTCCAGTATGTGGTGTTTTCAGAGAAAGCACTCAAAAACTGTAATAGACATTTTTTTTTTTCCTCCTTGTGCAACATTTATGTACTGAAACTAGACATGTACAGAAAACTTATACATGAAACTAGAGGTGGAAAGGATGCTGGCACATACAAAATCAAGGTATCAAGATACTGTCTCTTGGCTTGTCTTTGGTGATGGCTGCAGACAAGTCCTATCTCACTTTTTTTCTGCAATCACATATCTAGAAATAGGGGAGATTGGTACAGAAACTCAAGCTTGCACATCTTGGGTCTAGAAGAACCCAAACTATTTTTGCACAGCTCTGTGCCTAACTGCCTGACAGGAAAATAAACACAGATGTAAAGTTTCTATATCTCAACTCTGCTGATAGGATGAACACAGACATAGTATTCCAGCTCAGAGGTCCATTACCCAATGAGGGTGAGCAATGTATGTCCCACGTTCAACTGATTATATCAGGATTATAAAAAATTTCTAGTAATGAAGGATATTCTAATGAGGTTATTTAACTAGCAACACCTAAGCAAAAACCTCAGATTTTGATTAATTTCACTGAGATTTAGCTTGACTTTAAGAATATTTGCATTTTAAAATGAAATATACATATGTAATAACTGTTTAAAAAAAATCGACATCAATAGAATTTACATGAGTAGTATATGGAAAGTATCAGGAAAAGTTAATATAATAATGATTTTCTCAAATATGAAAAAGGCAGAGTTTTGAAGGCTACTGTATTTTGTATAATATTAAGCACATTGTCAATACTAAATATATTAAATCAGTTTATGTATTTTCCACCAACACAGAAGTGCTTCCTCGTGTCTATTTCACAAAGCTCAAGAGCGTGCTTTCAGATAACAGCTGAACTCCACAATAGATATCATATTTTAGCTAACCACCATCCCCTGGTTGACCTGTAATAACTGTATTGTAATACAGTTGTGGTATGTTATAATTTTCACAGGTGGGTTTTTTCATTGAATAGAATGCCTTTTGTTGGAAGTTTCTTTAGATATACTATTTTTAAAAAACCCAACCAAACAAACTTCTACATTTTACTGTCAACTTTTTATACAAAAGAAGGTACAAAAATGATAAGTGATGTAATCTTGGTTTTTTTCTTTCATTTAGTTATTTAAAAAAAAAATCTGTAAATTAAATATGTCTCTCTTGTTTGAGATATACTGGAAAGTGAGAAGGAAAAATCCAGTTCAGAATGTCAGAATGGGACATGATGTGACTGCTATTCAGTATCAAAATGGCCGGTATTCCTGTGATAATTTTTTTTTCTGAATCTTACCAAACCACATTACATTCTTAATCCTATTTACTCTGTGATTCATTGTACCTTAATTAATCTCAACATGTTTAGAACCTTAGCAGATTTAAACTCAGCAAAATTATCTTCTGTGGTTTTACTCTTTACACAATAGAAAGAATAAGTAAAAAACACAATTTGGTGATACATATCATTGATTCCTTATTGTTGATACACACATGCACAATAAGCTGTGCATGGACAAAATGAGGCAAATTCACACTGGGAGGAGGAAATTACACAGCATATTAACATGTTCTTAAAGTTTTCTTATAGCGTAACTTTTGCATCCCTGATCTCTTTGGCAGTCTCTGAGGTGTCTTTTAATTCCTGCTTCATGTTTTTAGGCTGGAATTAAGGGAGGAGGAAGGGAAAGAGAGGGCAGTTAGGAAATTAGAACAGAAGTGTGTAAGAAATGGATTTCTGTTAGTTCTGCCATCTACCCAAAAGCGGTCATGTTTAGAACAGCATTCTTATCCTACAACACCTCTACTTAGCCTCATAAAAACTGCTTTGGTGTTTACAATATGTGACTACTGTTGCATGCTTGTACGCATGTACACCTAACACCTAACTTTATCAGTAGTGTGCTCTGTATCAGTACTGTACTTAGAAACAACTGATACAGAGGTAGAGGTGCAGAGTTACAGAGGCTGCATAGACACAAATAATTTATTTACTGAGCTGCTGAAAAACCCTCAATGACACTTCTTTGCATTGTTCACTATACTATTTGTTTCATACTACCCAAATGCTTTGTCAATAGTTAAAAAATGAACTCAATATGAAAGTGGCGTGTCAGAACAGTTGTGAGTCTCACAGATCTAATACTTCTGTTCCAGTTTCAAAATGGGATTGTACAGTTTTTAGAAATGACTGACAGGAAACTTCTGTTTATAGCCTGGTGCAGAAACAGCAAACCTCATCACGGTCCATTTCCTTTCAAATTGCTTGGGAAAACAAAAGCTGAAAAATGTGAAGGAAATGCTAAAGAAGCAATTTTTCACTCTGCTAATAATGTTCTACAACACACAAAGCCAAATACTGCATTTTATCTCTGTGAGTGTAACTCAAATTCAGACTTGTAAAGAGTGTGAGGGAAAAAGATTTAAACACAAGTCTTGGTTTAATTTAGAACTGATTGCTCATTAATCTTTGGAATAGTTACCCAAGCTGTCTTCCAACTGCAGGGGAGGCAATTGGCTGCTAGCATTAAACCCTGCTGTGCAGTATTCAGTTCTTCTTTGGTACAATATTTAGCCTTTTGTTCAATGTTTACATACACAATATTATTGAGAAAAAATCGCTTAATGAGCTAGTATAGTTGGATCAAAGGAGTTAGACATTCAGTGTCTGCAAGTGGGTAGCCAGTGTGAACTCACTTGAGTTATTAGATGTAAAGCATAATTATTTCACACTTTTGATTTGGTAAGGCAGAAACCTCTGACTCCATGGAAACTGAGGAACTGCTTGAGTTGATGATTCAAAACCAGGGATAAGATGTGCAAAGACTAGATTTAATTGCAAATTATTACTTTGTGCCTTCTCTGAACCACAAGAATTTGATTTTTCTTTTCTGCGGGATAAAGAAATAACACTTTGTAGTGATGGACTGAAAGATTTTGTGGGATGGTTAAGCCTATTTCAGCTTTTGGCTTTCCCTGCTGGCTATATCAGCTGGCAATGTGGAAATGATGAACGCTGCTGTGTCCTTTCCACTAAGGAGGAAAAGAATTGGTAAGAGTGATTTCCATCAGGACACACATTGCATGTTTGCTTGAGCAGGTGGGAACCTTTCTTTTGGCTCATTTAAAAAAGACAGGTTATTTGGTGACCCATATAGTTCTTTCTGCATTGACTGAGGCTCTTCTTTAGTTTGAGTGACAAAGACTGAATTCTTTGAGTCAGCAGCACTGCTACCTTGGACTTCCAGAGGGCAGACTTTGGCCTCTTTAGGAGACTGGTTGGCAGAGTCCCTTGGGAGGCAGTCCTGAAGGGCAAAGGAGTCCAGGAAGGCTGGACATTCTTCAAGAAGGAAATCTTAAAGGTGCAGGAGCAGGCCGTCCCCACCTGCCGAAAGACGAGCAGACAGGGAAGAAGACCGGCCTGGCTGAACAGAGAGCTTTGGCTGGAACTCAGGAAAGAAAGGAGAGTTTATGACCTTTGGAAGAAGGGGCAGGCAACTCAGGAGGTCTACAAGGATGTTGTGAGGTTATGCAGGGAGAAAATTAGAAGGACCAAAGCCCAACTAGAACTTAATCTGGCTACTGCTGTAAAAGACAGTTAAAAATGTTCCTATAAATCCATTAGCAACTAAAGGAGAACTAAGGAGAATCTCCACCCTTTATTGGATGTGGGGGGAAACATAGTGACAAAGGGTGAGGAAAAGGCTGAGGTACTTCATGCCTTCTTTGCCTCAGCCTTTAATAGTAAGACCAGTTGTTCTCCGGGTACCCAGCCCCCTGAGTTGGAAGACAGAGATGAGGAGCAAAATGAAGCCCCCATAATCCAAGGGGAAATGGTTAGTGACCTGGTACACCACTGAGAGACACACAAGCCTATGGGGCCGGATGGGATCCACCCAAGGGTACTGAGGGAGCTGGCAGAAGTGCTCACCAAGCCACTTTCAATCCTTTATCAGCAGTCCTGGCTAAGTGGGGAGGTCCCAGTTGCCTGGAGGTGAGAAAATGTGATGCCCATCAACAAGAAAGGCCAGAAGGAGGATGTGGGGAACTACAGGCCTGTCAGCCTGACCTCGGTGGTGGGGAACATTATGGAGGAGATCATCTGGAGTGCCATCACACAGCACGTACAGGACAACCAGGCGACCAGGCCCAGTCAGCATGGGTTTAGGAAAGGCATGTCCTGCTTGACTAACCTGATCTCCGTCTGTGACAAGGTGACCCACTTAGTGGATGAGGGAATGGCAGTGCATGTTTTCTACCTAGATTTTAGTAAAGCCTTTGACACTGTCTCCCACAGCATTCTCCTGGAGAAACTGGCCGCTCATGGCTTCAACGGGCGTACTCTTTGCTGGGTTAAAAACTGTCTGGATGGCCAAGCCCAAAGAGTTGTGGTGAATGGTTTTAAATCCAGTTGGTGGCCGGTCAGAAGTGGTGTTCCCCAGGGCTCAGTTTTGGGGCCAGTCTTGTTTAGTACCTTTTTCAATGACCTGGATGAGGGGATAGAGTGCACCCTCAGCAAGTTTGCAGGCAACAGCAAGTTGGGCAGGAGTGTAGATCTGCTTGAGGGTAGGAAGGCTCTATGGAGGGATCTGGACAGGCTGGATAGATGGGCCAAGGCCAATTGTATGAGGTTCAACAACGCTAAGTGCTGGGTCCTGCACTTGGCTCAGAACAACCCCACACAACGCCACAGGCTTGGGGAAGAGTGGCTGGAAAGCTGCCTGGCAGAAAAGGACCTGGAAGTGCTGGTCGACAGCTGGCTGAATATGAACCAGCAGTGTGCCCAGGTGTCCAAGAAGGCCAATGGCATCCTGGCTTGTATTAGGAACTGTGTGGCCAGCAGGAGTAGGGAAGTGATCATCCCCCTGTACTCAGCACTGATGAGGCCGCACCTCGAATACTGTGTTCAGTTTTGGGCCCCTCAGTACAAGAAAGACATCGAGGTGCTGGAATGTGTCCAAAGAAGGGCAACGAAGCTGGTGAAGCGTCTAGAGTACACATCTTCTGAGGAGCAGCTGAGGGAACTGGGGTTGTTTAGCCTGGAGAAAAGGAGGCTGAGGGGAGACCGTATTGCTCTCTACAACCACCTGAAAGGAGGTTGTAGCGAGGTGTGTGTTGGTCTCTTCTCCCAAGTAACAAGCAATAGGACAAGAAGAAATGGCCTCAAGTTGCACCAGGGGAGGTTTAGATTGGATATTAGGAAAAATTTTTTCACCAAAAGGGTTATCAAGCATTGGAGCAGGCTGCCCAGGGAAGTGGTTGAGTCACCATACCTGTAGGTATTTAAAAGATGTGTAGATGTGGTGGACTTGGCAGTGCTAGGTTAACGGTTGGATTTGATGATTTTAAAGGTCTTTTCCAATCTAAATGCTTCTGTGATTCTTTGAAGCTCACAGAAAATGTTGAATGATGTAATGTTGGTCACATTAGAAACCAGACCATGAACTATCCATCTGAGAGCAGAGCTGCTAACTGACCAATTCCACTTGTGACCTTGGTTCAATACCACTTTTTTTAGCTTCAAAGTATCATGGAACAGCCCAAGTTCATCAGCCTTTATCTTCTGACTGAGCACAGAAATAAAATACAGCAAAAAAGAATAGTATAACATGTTGAATGACAAAAATTCTATTTTTAGATGGGTATCTGAGATGAAAGAATAGTTCTGTACACATGCAAAAATGTCAATATAAAACTGTTGTTAGTGAATTATCAATCAGAATGGTATTTATTTTTGAGAAATAAATGCATTTAAATGTTAGCATTATCATGATTAGAAAGCAGCGTACTAGTAAAGCCTAAATAAAGAATACATATGAATTTCAGGACTGCTGGCCTCCAAGTAATTTCAAGGAGCCTGAGGACAAGGACTTTTCATGTTATGTTCCTTTTTATATCCCTATTCTGGCAGCAAAGGACAAATTGAGTAATGGGAAACTCATGCCAGTCAAAAACATTTTATTTAGTGTAATCCCTTGTCAGGCTAATGTAAAAGCATATATCTTATTTTAATGGGACTGCCACTGATCTGTCACATAAGAAGAGTAAGGTGTGCAGCTTAAACATGTTAGTCTTTCTGTCTTGAAAAGATACCCAAATGCGAGCTATGGCTGCTGTCTACAGCCATATAACCAAAACATCTGACAATGGTCAGAGAACTTAAAACAGATGTTCTACTGTGCAATCATGTCAGAATTAAAAGAGTTTTACCTGTTGTGAGTCCTATTATTGTAGAGCCAAAAATTTTAAAGGAAGGAATATTCCATAAGGGTATAAAACAGAATAATCGTAACAGGTACTTTCAACATATGTATGGAATTCTAGTAACTCTTAAATCAGCGTAGATCTATGAATTCTGTAGACCAATATTATATTGCATTAGTTGTCTATCTATCCCACTTGATATATGACATACCATATTGAGAAATAAATAATAGATTTGGGTTTCACTGGTGAAATATTTAATCAATTTTTTTCTGCCAATTCTGCAAATTTTAAAAACTTCCCTTTGAAAATAATCAACGGTCATTCTCTTTTCTTTGTCGATAAAGAGTGATAGCAAAATTGTACGTATGTATGAAACATTGGTTCTGCACTAGAGTCATGGAAACGTTTTTTATATATTAATATATATTTATAGTCATAGTATATACTATAATATGTATAGTCTCATATGGTATGAAATACCTCTGTTTTCCACAGAAAAATTGAAAATTCTGTAATGGTTCTATTAGTGAAAGCCAAAAGCTTCTGTCTGAAAACTTGTTCCCATCGTAAGTGGAATTTTCTGTGGGAAATATGTAAACATGTTTAATCTGGTGTGGGAGTATCATGTTGCAGTCTCTTCCCTTGGAGTGTTGGCTCGGAAGAAAAGTGAGAAGCTTATGGGTAAGAAGCAAATCTGACTGCATAGGCCCGTTTGTTCAGACAGGGTGTCTCTCAAGCTAGCTGTTGAGCACCTTATAGATGGTAGAAACAGACAATCTCTTATCTCATCTGTCTCGTTCCGAACAGTCTCCTATTATCTTTGGGCCTTATTATGCTCCTACCATGTTTAGCTTCTTATCATTTAATTCTCCTAATCTGAATGACTAGCACCAATTCAGAAAATAAAATATTGACATATCTGGTGGACTTTCTAAATCTTTGCCAGTAGACCAGCCAGTTCCTTTTCTCTGCAACTCTATACTATTCCCAAAGCATTACTATTTTGTGCTTTTACCCATGGCTGCCAGAGTAAATGCATGAAGCCATGTTTACAGGTATTATAAATACATATGAAAACATGCTAAGCCCTTATTTTAAAGTACTGTAACTTTACCAGTGTAATGGTAATAGTGGGACAGCCTTTAGAGATCACATATTTGGGTGCTTCTCTTGTCCTGTGAACATTGAGAAGTAACAGGACACCTTCACCCAGTGAATTATTTCAGTCTGCAGGTGTCTCCACATGATCTTAGTTAAATATGAGAGCTCTTGTGCAAAGACTCATTTTAAAGTAAAACATGAATTATTTTTCATGGTTTCAGACATTCCCAAACTACTAGTATGAGGTCCTTTTCCTTTTTTTTTTTTTTTTTTTTTTTTTAAAGTCTTTGATTGTTTTATTGACCAGACTTAAAAAGGGGCATTCCAGGCAGGACAGAAAGAAAGGACATCTGTCAAAAGTATTTTTGAAGATAAAATTAGAACAATTAACAAGGAAAAGATGGTGGGTCAAAGGGTTCAATGTGGTGATTTAACTGCATAAAGTCTCGCTATGCTAGGGAGACAAAGTAGTAACTTTAACCTATTAAATAGTTAGGCACACTTTTTAAAATTTTACTGGGTTGTTGCCAATCAGAAGTGAATTTTTGAGTCTGATATTCTTGGCTATCTCATGTCCCAAGCAGCCACTCTGTAGAGTTAGTCATGACTGTTTCTCACCATCTCACCACAGCTTGACAAACTCATTTCATCCTTCATTTTTATAACCAGTGCTTCAACTCTCATTGCTTGGCTTCTCACTCTGCTTCTTCATATGACTGATTGAGCCAGTGATCCCTGCTCTTCCAATATGTTGCTGCTTAGATGGGATATTTCATTATTCATCCCACTTGAAAGGATGACTCTCAGTGTTAAAAAAGTCTGTGTTGACTGGAGATCAGTGTCAAGCATCATTTCAGTGTCATGATTACAGGGAAGACTGTTCTGCCACTCTTCTCTGTGGACAGCATTTTCTACTGTACTCAACTTTTCAATATTTCTACAAATAATCAATATATCATATATGGAAGCAACATTTTAATCTAAACCAAAAATTTTATTCTAACGTGGATTAATATCCAAATATTGACAAGTAGAAATAGGTGAAACTGTAGAACCAATCACAATAAATATATTCTTCAGGTATCACACAAGACCTGGCATACCGGTAATGCTATTAAACTGTCCTAGTAGATGGGTTAAGCCAAGGAACATTTCGTAAAACATGAAATCAACAGTAGTAATGTAGACTAATCATGAAGAAATGACAAATAGAATATGGCTTCTGGTTATTACCTAAATAACACAGGCAGTGTTTCTGTTTTCTCATTAGTATCTTAAGCAATAAAATGTGGAACAGCAGCTGAACCTACCACCTTGGGAATTATCAATAGTTTTAATCATAGCAGATAAAGAAGTTCCTTAGCTTTGCCTCAGGGTCCATTACTTTCCTAAGCAGTACAAAGCTGCTGATATAAATGCCTCTGTCTCAGGTCTTCCTACTTAATTGTAACCACTATGTACCATATGTATTCTACTGTCTCCAGCTAGGTGTTATTAATACAGAAGCTCCGCATGTATTATCCATTGAATTGCACTTCTTCAGGGAAATATAAATTAAATTGAATTATTACATACTTCCTTAGGTTAGTAATAAATGAGAAAGAGAAAAGAGAAGTAATCTTTGTTGATACACTAATTCCTTTTAAAACAGGGGGGATTCAAATCACATTAGGATGACATGTAAAGAATTCTCATATATTAAAAAAGATATTTTCTCAGCTTTAGCAAGGATCAGTTCGTTTCTTTTAATACCATCCTGTTTTGCCATATATTATATTCAGCTTAGCAACAGAACTTTCAGTTAGCCCCACAGAATACAGGAATAAAAAATTATAAATTATATAATCCACCAGATAGCCCTGATTAACCAGGAAATCTTTAAAGAAGATGGAGTGCAAAAGGGAACATTAAGTGTCTTTTTCTATAAGCCCAGGATTCTGGGTTTGAATTGGTGCTGGTGTATTGGCACACAAAAAGCTTTCAAGACAAAAAAAGTTGTCTTGTGAGGTTAGATGTCTGTCTTTTCCGTTAGTATTGGAAAGTGATGGACTGTATCTTTGCCTGGAACTTGCCTTTTAAATGTCTATATTTCATTTTAAGAAGGAGTCAAGTGTATTGGTTCCTAACTACAAGTTTTTTTAACATAAAGTGCTGAAATATTAATTGCCAGCCTGTGTTATAGACCAATTAATTTGCACAGAACTTTGGAGGACTTGCTTAGAGTAGGATTTTGCTTTGTATTGTGAACTTTAAGGAGTATGTGCTTATACTAATCCAAAGGATGACTCTCTCACAATTCATAAGATTATGACCTGCATAGGAGCAGCCATTCAGATGCAGGGCTGACTAGATGCTCAATAAAGTTGCAGTGCTTATGTTTTTGAAGTTCTTTCCTTTAAAAACTTTACTCAAAATGAGTTAAATGTGTTGCAAAAGTACAGCACTATATGTGCCCTGCAATAATTAAGATTTCAATGAGTATACATATATACAATGTATTGTTTGTACATATTTCATATACATTCTATGTACATATATATATACATATATATATATACATGCATACAAACTCATGTATTTTATACAATTGACAGATAGATAAAATACATTCTTCTTCTTCTTGTGGGTTAACCCTGCCAGGCAAGTGTGGGCCCATGAGTATCTCATGAAGTTCACCAAGGCCAAGTGCAGGGTCCTGCACCGGTGCTGGGGCAATCCCCAATATCAGGACAGACTGGGGGATGAAGGGATTGAGAGCAGCCCTGTGGAGAAGGACTTGGGGATACTGGTGGATGAAAAATTGGTCGTGAGCTGGCAATGTGCGCTTGCAGCCCAGAAAGCCAATCACATTCTGGACTGCATAAAATAGCAGGGTGGCCAGCAGGTCAAGGGAGGTGATTGTCCCCCTCTACTCTGCTCTCATGAGGCCCCTCCTGGAGCATCCAGCTCTGCGGCCCGCAGTGCAAGAAAGACATGGACCTGTTACAGTGGGGCCAGAGGAGAGCCATGAAAAGGCCTGATCAGAGGGCTGGAACACCTACAAAGAAAGGCTGAGACAGTTGAGGTTGTTCACCCTGGAGAAGAGAAGGTTCCAGGGAGACCCTATTGCGGTGTGGTGGGTTGACCCTGGCTGGCTGCCAGGTGCCCACCAAGGTGCTCTATGACTCCCCTGCTCAATGGGACAGTTGGAGAAAATAAGATGAAAAACTCGTGGGTTGAGATAAAGGCAGTTTAATAAAGAAAAGGAAAGGACGCATGCCTAAGCAAAGAAAACCAAAAGATTTATTCTGTCATTCCCATCAGCAGGCGAATTCCAGTCACTTCCTGGGAAGTAGGGCCTCAGTACGTGTAGCAGTTGCTTCAGAAGATAAACACCTTAATAATTAATGCCCCCCAACCTTCTCCTCCTTTCTCTTAGGTTTTATCGCTGAGCACGACACCGTATGGTACGCAATATCCCTTCGGTCAGCTTAGGAGGCTACATCCCCTTCCAACCTCTTGCCCACCCCCAGCCTACTGGCCTTGGTGTGGGGGAAGGTTGGAGAGGCAGCCCTGATGCTGTGTGAGCACTTCTCAGCAGTAGCCAAAACATTGGTGTGTTATCAACACCCTTATAGCTACGAATACAAAGCACAGCATTACCAGGGCTTCTACGGGGAAAGTTAACTCCATCCCAGCCAGACCCAATACACGTGGCCTCTAAGTATATGAAGAGTATATTGTAAGAAAGGTGGTGAAAGACTTTTTACCAATGCCTGTAATGACAGGACAAAGGGAACAGTTCTTAAACTGAAAGAGGGTTGGTTTAGACTGAATATGAGGAAGAGATTTTTAAGAGGATTAGTTTAGATTGAACATGAGGTATGAGGAAGAAATTTTTTGTGATGAGAGTGGTGAGACACTGGAACAGTTTGCCCAGAGAAGTTGTGGCTATTTTTTTTCTGGAATTTTCCCTCTCTTCATCTTAGTAAGTTTTGTGTTAAATATATTGCTTCACTCAATGGTAAGAAAAAGATTTTAATTTGTGATATCACAGGATGGTGAGTTCTGCTCCTTTCAAGATAGCATCCAACAGTTGGTATTTCTCATTGCAATCAATGACTATATCTGTTCTCTCATAAAAAGTGGTTTCCAGTTCAGTCAACGTGATCCCAGTTCACATACGCATTATTTCAGAAAGCATACTTTGACCAAATTGGATCTGTTCTTGCAGTTTTGCCCTCTGTACAGTGTCTGAGTCTACTTTTAAAGATGCATCTCAGCCAGCAGTACAGACACATCCAAAGAGTCTATATCTTCTCTAAGAGTGAAACTGAACAAATGATCATGATCTATACCATATTAACAAAGAAACTTTTCTAATTTTAGTAAATCAATAGCAAGGCATGACCCAGGGTTTGTTTACAGAACAGTACAGGAGCAATTAACCAAGATAGATATTACTGCTGTCTTGCAATGCTTCCTTAAGCATCTTTAAAACTGTCTTATTTAAAGGATACTTCTTTTTCAGTTCTACAAATAGAAACTGGTAAAGGCTTGGGGTTTTTTTCTCTTCTTTTTTTCCCTCCTGTAGGTCTTCGTGCTTCTGATTTTTCTTAGTTTTTTTTTTTTTCTACTGGGAGAAAATGAATTGTTTCATGAGGGAGCATATTGGATCCTTGCAAAAACTTAAAAACCGAATTTTGCAAGTCGTTGTTATGTCCGACTGTGTGTGTGTAAAAGTACAGAAGTGTAGTGAAGCACAGGTCCAGAAGCTTAAGGCTGAAAAATCTGCTTTTAGTTAGCAGAGATTTAATGTCATACTCATCTTTTTTCATATTTTAGGCTTGAAAGAAGAACAATGAATTTATTTTTTGCTAGTGTTTTTCCAAACTACAGTGTCTTCTAAAATGTAAAGGAATGTGTTGTAACTTGGTGATTGAAATAAAAATATGTAATTCCATTAATAGAGGGGTCCTGGTTTGCTTAAGGACATGCAGTAACAAAAATCCCTTAGGCAATTACAAAGTGTTATATACTGGATACAGGCAGTAGAGAAAGTCTCCTGTAGCACCAGGTTCTTTAAATTAAATCTACAGTTTATTAAATTAAGTCCACATATGATTAGGTACTTTTATTTCATTATGGAGCTGTGAGAGAAACTTTTTCTTTGAACTTTGTGGGAGGGGTGGTAGAAATTCTGGCTTCCACAATTTCAAGGACAAAGCAAAGCATAATCTTTCATTTTCAGGATATTTTTTAAGCTAAAGAGGGTCACATCATTTCTATGCTGACATCCTTCCTATTGTTTTCATTAAAGAAAGAAGAATGAGAGTCTGAGAAATCTTGAGCTGCACCTGATAAGAAATTTTTAAAAGATGACCCCAACCTGTGGAGGATGATTTATGAAATCATGGTTTTCATTATTAGACTTAGTGCTGACTCTGTTGTTTTTGATTGATATACCTGGAACATATAGGCTTCATTTTTTTTTGTCTAAAGCAAAGAGCAAGGGCATTGGAATTTTAGTGGAGAACAAAGTTATGTAAAAGACATCCAGGTACAGGAACAGGTATCACTGAAGATAAAAGGGCTACAGAGAAAAAATATTCATGCTTTTTAAATTACTATGTAAGGTCTGTAAAGTTTAAATTTTAAACAAAACTTTAGGGATAACAATATTGAAAAAAAGAAAATTTACTTTTCATACACTATCACTGAATGTAAGATATTTGATTCCCATCTGCATATCTGTCATTACAAGCAAAAAAGGAATAAAAAATTCCCTTAAAGTCCCAGAAAAAAAATCCCAAATGCAGAAACTGCAAGAAAAAATAATACAGTAGTCATATTTACTCATATTGGTATATGTGTGGTGCCTAAACTGACAATATTGTGCATATCTCTTCTATTGGGGTTACAAAATTATATGACTGCTATTTAAGATACTGAAGATGTCTAAACTGAGTTGACAGCAAATATGTCCTACATTAAGCTGTAGTTTAAATTTCATAGACAGTTCACCCATCCCGTTATCAATGTCCAGGCAAATGACAGTGTAATTTGTCTCTCATTTTTAAAAGTCTAAGTAGTCAGAGTAATATTTCTCTGTGGAAAAAAAAAAAATCCTGTAGTTTTGACTTGTGCCAAATTTAAACGAGAGAGGGAGAAGGTTACTTTGTCTGGAGACCTAAGACAACAAAATTATTAAGATATTTTTATGAAATGAAATTATTGATTGAGAGTAAAATATATTCATGGAAAACATGATAGAAACATGTACTATAGTAATATTTACTATAGTTGATATTATAGTCCTGTTTGCTGATAGTTCTTGTGCAAGTTGAATTATGGAGGAACATAACATTCTAAAAGAAAGATGATACTTTGACTCACCTATCGGCTCCAAAATGTATTATTAATATTTTGTTGCCTTGTGATAGTTAGTTTCACAAGTGCTGATTTATACGGCACCTATTGCTAAGCACCGTAGCAGCTGAGGAAAAGATCTTTATGTTGGAGTTTTCATCCTCTTCTACTTGCTGTAAAAAAATCCACTTTACTGCAGAACTGGAAATCAACAATGAGGACAATTAAGCTAGATGCAGAATGACACTACTACTACAGCCAGAACACGTTATCATGCATCAGTTGCACTGCAGTAACTGACAACAAGCTTTAAACTTAAGGATTTACCTGCATTTGCTGTGGGTTAAAAACATGCAGATGATTACTTACCACACAGATGGGTTGGCTCACTCATGTTTGTAAAACCTCATTTCCTTGATTGTATGCCTTAGCCCTAAGTAAGTCCTATTGCACCAGTAAGAGTTAAGGTGCATATACCCACCTGAAAAAGAAAAAAAGGAGATAAGGGAATGTGGAAAGATGAAGAATGGAAAAGAGGTTCTTCTGGTGAGAGGGTTCTAAATCTCTTTTTTACTTATACCCATTTGTGCATATGTCTGAATATCATGTGTATAGTGGCTTTTACACACCAAACCAGTAATAATTCTGTTATTAACATGTGTGGTGCAATAATAGCTTCATGATGTAAGTTGAAAGCTAATAAATCACAATCTGGGCTACTGATTTTTGGCAAAGTACTGTAGACATTAGTTGCATCCTACACTGCACACGTGCATACAATGTCGTTTGTATTACAGTAAATTTCAATACGAATACAAGAATCCTAGTGCATTTTTAGTATGTGCAAAATTTTATACTTTTGAGAAGTTCAAGTTATGTCAAATTGGTATGTGGAAATTGCTGCTCTTAAATGTCACTGATAATAATTAGACTATTGCATAAATTGTTTTGTGCAACTGTCTCTTTTTAGCTTAGATTCTAAATATTGCCCATAATTGCAGTGCTAAGCATAGTAGAAAATAGTCATTATACAGTAGTGATATGAGTAAGGAATTGGTGAACTTCAAGAAACTGAAGATATGTTCCTGACACCTCAGTTAAACATCAGGAATCTTTTAGACCACTAGAGTAATGAAATGCACCGTTCTTCTAGTGCCTATTTGGTTTTTATTGGTGCAGTTGGTGAAAATTTCTTAAAAAATAAACAGACATATATTCAGCTTTGTATTTTTGTTCTGTTTTGTTTGTATGCATGAATTTTCTTTTGGCAGACTAAGCACACAGTCCAGGAAGCTTATTTCAATAAGGTTTTGGATTTTTTCTGGTGTATTTTTTTATTGAAGCAAGCTATACTGAACTGTATTCAATATTGTGTAGTACAAGTTTCAACTTCATTGTAATCTATGGTCTGGTAGATGAATAAAAGGTTTGGGAACTGTAATAAGGTAGCTTGCTTGATGGTTGGCTACTAATAATATAAAACTGTCTCAGGACTGGAAAATCCATTCCATTCCTTTTAATGTAACTGAGTAAGCAATTTTGCTAATTTTTAAACAAAATTTCTCAAACAATGTTCCTTCTAATACCAAAGTCACAACCCATAGATTTGTAATCTCATAACAGTTTCTATGCAGGAATTTGGACAGATCCACATATAATATACCTTCTTTCTGCTGCAGAACAATTTGCTTAGCAAAATATGTTTTATTAGCAGGGTTTAGGGAATTTGGATGGTTCATTAATCCCCATCTATTACTTTTTTTAATGAAGCTGACTCCTGCTTGTGTTTTCATTAGGCATGATCATTCCACATTCCAAGAAAGTGGAAGCCTCTTCTTTCCAATTCAAATCACAGCTCTGTCCAGTCCTAGTAGAAAGATGAGTTTTTAGAGATATATCAGGTACCTTTTTTTTTTCAAGTTCTTATGTGAATTCGTACATTATCTGTTGTAATACTAAAAACATCAAGAAAAATAATACATAAAACCAAAGAGACCTTGTTTAGGACAGTCAATGTGATTCTGAACTAAAGAATTGGTGCATGGCTTCCGTGAGTTCTCATGTAACTCTCGTCTGTGTAGGTGAGTCCATGCCACTTCATACATACTTTGTTTTACCCTTTTTAAAAAGCCATAATACTAATTTCAATAGCTTAACTGATTTCAGTGTTGTTTTTTCTTAAGGCAAAACAGTGACTTTTTTGTGCAAGCAAAGGAGAGTGCACTACTTTTTCATTAGTTTTCTATTTGGTATTTCAGAAAATTGCATTACAAATCTAACTCAGCTGGAAATCTATACTTTTTTGTCACATTTATAACATTGGAGAAAAAAATATGTTGCATTAGAATAAATGTTCTATACAGCCTGGGATAGTTTGATCTACATTACTTTAGACTTCTTAAATTCAGCTGTCATCCATGGAACAAGACATACTTAACCATATTTGTATGAAGTGAAAGGACGTAGGCACCACGAGCGTGTGACCCTTCCTATCTGTTAGATGACTATTTAAGACACCTCTGTACTGTTCTCTGATTCTCTGCATTGGTCGTAACGGATGCTAGCATCACTACTGCACACTTAAATATGTAACTTTTAAGAGTTCTAAAGATAAGTGAGATGATTCTCTCTTTATGTCCTAAATTATCACTTTAAACAAATAAAACTGCTGTAACATATCTGAGAAAGCAGAGAATCCATATGTTCATGAATTTCATTTTCAATTTACAGATTCGTAAAATGGCAACACATGTATTAATTTTCCCTCATAGAAAAAAAAGTATTTCTCAATTTACTCTGAGCATGAATTATACCAAGAGATAAAATAGAACCATCCAAAAGTGTATAAGGATATAA
>WAAD01010453.1:894846-934198 GCA_013389945.1 Fregata magnificens | reverse complement strand
CATCTCCCACCAGTCCCTCTCTATTCGTAAACACCCCTCACCTTAGTCCATTTTACAGATGGAATTTCCCTTCTGTCGGAAAAAATTTGCCTGTATTCAGGTTCATATGGTATGAAGACTTTGAGAGGGGATTTGTTCTCGCTCTCCTTTCCTACCAACCCCCCTAAACGTTTTTGCAGAAATTGGTATAACTATATCTTCAGTTTACAGCCCGAGATGAGCCTGTGCACACACGGCAAGAGTCACCTGGTATGCTTACTGCCTCCTTCCCAGACGGCAAGAATGTATTTCACTTCATCAGGAACCTAGCGCAATACAAGTAATTTACAACAGGGTTTTTAGACAATGAAATTATGTTTAATTATACTCAGGACATATCCGTACAGAAAGAACACCTCCCTTAGTGCTAGCTGTTATTTGTGACCCCATCAACTGTAGACTCCCCTTCTGCAGATCTGTCATTGTGGAAGGATTTTTTTTTTTTTTTTTTTGTAGTATGTTCTATCATCCCTCGGTCACTGGGATCTTTCTTTTACAGGATACTGAGGCCTACAATAAATCATTCCTGAACAGAAGCCTATATACTTTCCTAAGCTTACAGTACCGTTTACCTGGAAATCTCTTACTTATTGCCTTGGCAACACTTTATTTCTGGTGCTAGTTTCACCTCGCATTGGTCTGCACAAAGCCCAGTGGCCGAAAGTCGCCTGACGGAGGAGCGGTGGGAGCCAGCACAGGCACTGCCTCTCCAGAAGCACCGAAAGACGTCTTCTCCAGGAGTTACAACTCAGTGTGATGGAGTCAGAGCTCACACAGCACTGGCTCATTACGACAGGCTACCTGACCACAGCTATCCAGAAACGTGTGCGGAGCTATACACAATGTCAGAAGCCAAGGAAAAGATCCATGAAGAAAATACAGATGCTGCCTAATATGGAGAGGATACTTTTGCTGAAGCAGGTAACGAGATGGATGCTAACAGAGCAATAATGCACGCACGTGAGAGGAAGCCAGAGAAAGACTCCTGCGGATATAAGAATGTTCATGAACATAAAAGTGACTAATTACATAGATTTCTTGCACCACTTCTTCACAAGGTGGAAGAGCTCAAAATTCAGCACACCTTTTCAGGTCGTAATACACTAAAACACTAATTCTTCTGAAAGGAAAATTCAAGCAGAAGCCAAAGAAAATGCCAGAGAAAGCAGAGATTCTCCCAGCGCTCGTTACGTGAGTGTTGTTCATGAATGCGTGACTTGGGAAGAAGCAGAAGACAAACAACATCCATCCTGAAAGTAGCACCAATGACCAGGGTGCTTGCCAAGTCACGGAATTGCTCAAAAAGAGCCAAAACAGGCACTCCTTAGGGAGCTGGGGATGCGGAGGAGCTGCATGAAGACTTCAGGAACACATTTTTTGGAAGTGTATCTTCTGACATTCACCTTTTATCAGAATGCCAGAGACGAAATTTAACACAAAAATCTTCCTTTTACATGGCACAGAAAAAGAGCCTTGAAATTTAATAGCAATTTGTTAATTCCATTACCACAAAACACCTTTCTTACTGATTCCCTGGCTTCCACAAAACCACTTCAATATGGCTGATAGCTAAAAATTTAATATGCATGGTCATAATTACTAGAAAATTTGAGAGCAATTATTTTTAAGGGTTTTCCAGACTTCAGATCCTGTAGCGTGTCCAGGCACTTCAGTTAAGGCCTCACGGATCATCAAGGGCTTTAAGGAAGGCAGGAAACCGCAGGCAACTCTTCCCCCCACATTTACTGCCGTGCTGTTTTCTCAGACGTGGCAAGATGTCCACTTAGATCTGAACTTTCCAAGGGATGCAGGGTTCAACACCCTGCCCCGCCACCGTCTTTCTGTGGAGGCACGAGGAGCATAGGCTGGGCTGTGGCTCCTCACTGCAAGCTTGCTATAAAGCGTGAAGCACCTGAAGGCAGCCCCTGGCAGGAAGGGAGCACAGAAAATAAAATGCTACAGCTGGATGTTGCATTCAGCAGCAAAGCTGCTGGATTCTGCAGGATTCTAACAAAACGGTGAAATCCAGGACTGCGGAGTTGCAGCAGAATTAATAGACACTGAGCAAAACCAAAGCAGTTTGCGCTCATGCCTCTTCTGAGGACTGAAAAATGCACTGCTGCATCAGTTTTCACATAGGTAGTATTTGCTGTTTCTGTAATCGTGCAACCTAGAAATTGCAACAAAATCTGCAACAGCATTTAATTCTACATAGTTTGTCAGTCAGAGAAATAGAATAAATGTGGCACTCTTACTGGTTTCTACTGCCTTAGTTATTTTTTACCAAGTCTAAATTTTCCTAATCAAGCAGCAAATCCTCCTTTCTTGAGAAAATGGAAAGTAATACAAGCAAGGTAAGGCAAGAAAACACCACAGCCTTCATACTTGAAAGCTTTTATCACATTATACAGATGATGACAACTTCAAGTGGAATCTGCACATACGATCCTCAAAACTGAAACTGTAGTTTTCACAAATGGATTTCTGCAAGCTGTGTCCACAAGCCTCTCCTGCAAGTAACGGTTTGCGTTCCTCTTTGGCCAGCTCAGGAAATGCAGCTTCTCTGAGCATGAGAAGCAAAGGCACACTTTTTATCCATCACCTAGCCTTTGCTTTGCACAGTGACTGTCCCTATCCTTGTCCTATCCTATCCTAAGTTCCTCTGGACTTAGCAAAGATTCGATAAACAGACTGTACTCCTGAGTATCTCAAAATACATGCATTCAATGAAAAGAAACATTCCTTTAAATAGGATCAGTTGATTTTAGTGCAACAAAACCTGTTTAGCTGTTGGGATGTCACTGATTTAATGTGGCTGACAACTGATAAATCACAAACGTGGATGTTAAACATTATTACACAACTGAAAACCTTTAATACTAACTCGTGAGAAGAGCAAGGCTTAGTATTTTGTGTAATTTGGTTTGGTTTAGAAAATAATAATTAAAACAAACCCTTAATGTCTTATGGCTCACGTATTCAAAATTGGGGATCCATGATGTGAAATAATACCTAAAATACCTGAAAGACTTTAACATACATGAATACCAAGATGCTTGATTTGTCAAAGGAACTGTAGTGAAAACACTCTACTTCCATCCCCCACTGTTTAAACTTAAAAGACAGTAGTTAATTAGCATTTTTACACCATTAGGAGAGATTCAAGAATGGATGTAAGCTGAAATGCAGTTAAGACAACAAAAAGCACCTAAGACCAATTTACATGGGGCCTTAGTGAAAAGTTAGTGCATGGAAATAAGAATCTTACAAGTCAAAAGGAACAAGGCAACCTAGTTTAATCTGATTATTCTGGGGTTGAGGCAACATATTAATCAAGTGGACAAAACAATTCTATTAATGAAATTCAAAAGGTACAGTACGATAATCAATCTTTTACTATATTGCAAATGATAAAACAAGCATCCAGAAGGGTTATGCTAATTACATGTTTCAAGTCAAATGAACCCATTCCATGCTTTGTCTTGTTTAGACAAATAGAGCATTCCTGCCATTTAATTATATTTCAGATGTCTATATCAGTGTCTGCAATGATACATTAGCCTACTGAAGAACTGGAGATAGACTGTTACCTTCTTATAACAGAAACGCACCATTCACCTAGGGAGCAACCCGGGCTTAGCAATTTGTACGGACAGCGGTGCAGTGGGCGAGGAACAAACCCGGGAGAAGGCGAGCTCTCCTCAGGCACCTCACAGGGCCACCTCCCACGTATTTATTTGCAAACTGACGCACGAGATGGCAGACTCTTTCCTCCCTGGAAGCCCACAGGGTCTGCACAGCACAGGTCAGTCAGAGCTGAAAGGCCTGAGCTGGCTGAGAAGTGGGGCAGCCAAGCAAAGGTGGGAGCTTCTCCGGGGAGGGGATCAGCTCAGGGCAGTGTCGTGCGAATGTCAATACACTGCTCCTGTCTGGGTTAGCTGGGCTATCTCTGCCTCTGTCCAAATAGAAATACCCTCCTGCAAGAATACAATATAAGCCCAAATACCTACTTCTTCAGAAAGACCAAAATTATAGCATTACATTTAAAAAAAGAAGCATGAACTCCTATCTTCCTCCACCGCTTGCAGATACTCAGTACAACCGAGCAAGAAGACAACAGGCACATATGTATGTGCAGAATCAACACAGAGCGTATGTGGGAAAAGGAGGGGGGGGAACTACACTTCTCCCATGCTTCCAAGGAAAATGAGGACATTACCTAGAGTCCAGGAAAGCAGGGAGTGGCCAGATACACAACCTCCAAATGCATAACATCTGATTTGAAATACAGCAAATATCGGCCATATTATAATTTGGTCTCAGTTATTAAAAGTTATATGATTGTGTAAGATAACAGAAAGCCCAGAAAATTGCTATTTCACACATGCTTATACTGTACATAATGTAAGTAGTTGTGATCAAATATATACAGCTGGAAGTATGATTCAATGTATTTCATTTTCTCCAAGGGTATCATTTTTATCTTACTCCATATAGATGGCTCATACTGGAAATATAAAATATCCTGAAAACAAAAGCAACATACTGCAGCTTTTCTGTATAGGCTCGTGTGCGTATCAGTCAACCCTGTCCTTATTATGTGCAAGGACATTTTTGCATAAATAAACACAGACCTTGCGAGGCTTCAACATTTTTCCCGGCTGCTTTTCCTAAAGTACACATCCTCCTTCTTCCACCTTAGCCACACATTGCCATTTCCTTTCATTTTCCTTTGCTTCCACTCATGCAGACTGAATACTTCCAGCTATGCTACACTTCACCATTGCAAACACTCCCTCACTTGCAATACAAATTTCAGCACTAGCCATTTGGTTTTAACTGTGTTTTCTGAAACGGGCGGGACTGTGTGTGTCCTCACACCAGTTCAGCTGCATCGGCTCCCAAGGTAACGCTCAGCTCCAGGGCACGGTGTTTGCACGCAATGCATCACGGCATTTTTCATAGATAGTAGGCATTATCTACACAGTTCAACATTTACTCACCTCGGCACCTGGAAGTAAACAACAGCCCAAAAGCAGGATTGCAAAATGAAAATAAACGCCACTATGTAAAAAAGCTCAGGAAGTATGTAACAATTTAAAAAAAAAAAAATCTTCATTGAAAATGGTAATATTTTAAAACAAAAACTACGAGACCTATATTAGCAGCCAAACCCACAAGAAAATAACGAGAGCAAACAAGTATGTGCCTAAGGCTGTAATTAAAACAAACAAACCCTAAAACCTTCCCCCACAAAACCAATCAGAACATCCTTTCTCATAAAAAAGATAAACATTTTTCCTTGGCTTTCAAAGAAAGGGTTTTTTTTAAAAAAACAAACAAAATCATTGCTATATATTTCAGAATCCTCAAACAATGCCTTTTTGTATCTAGCAATAGATTACATTTTTATTCAATGCACTTTCCTGTTTTAAGTGCAAAAAAATGTAAGTAATAAGAAAATTCAACTTCCCATGTTGCATCATCTTCCTTACTTTTAAGGAACAGTCGCTTTGTTACATGCAAGAGAAATGACATCCTAAGAAAGTTACACTAACAAACCCACAGATGCTATGGACTTCAATGGGTTTCCTCAGGAACTTACATATTTACCAATAGAACAGAGTTTAATACCTGAAGTCAATGGGCTGGGATCTGGCCCTACATTCTCTTAAATGGGGAAATGTCAATTTTCAGAAACGAGACACTCTATTTTAAATTGTAATGACTGCAAGTATTCTGACTCATCTAGTATCCTGCTTTGTCATGCTACTGTTTATAGTTTTCCCTGATAAAACTAAAATGTAAGGCATAAAGGAAAACCAGCCTACTGGTTCAAGACAGGAAAAAATAAAATATGTAGTTGCTATATATGAAAACACGGCATCTATTTTGTGTAAGTTAGCATCCATATTTAATTTTGAATTTTTAAATAGTAAATTATCAAAATAGCAATACTTGTTTCCTAACCACATTTCAAACAAATTATTAAACGTATCCAAATCACTGAAATGAAAATTTTGGCCTTCAAGTATTCCATATATCTTCTTGGGCTTTAAAGTATACTTCATACAAGAGCGGTGACATTTTTAGGTTAGAGGTTTTACAAGGATTAGTCGTCATTTTTACTATTACCTGCTGTATAATCTTCCACGTAAACTTGTGTCAGCTTGCTTTAAATTAACTTTAATTCAGGTTTACCAAAGAAGAAAATTGGACTGTAACTAAATGAGGTCAAGGACTTTGGAAGACCTCATTTAATCCCACAATACTTGGATCTTTTTATGAAGTCCATGTGATCATCATGAGTCGCGCAAATGGGTGCAAGTATGTACGGCAGATTAAATAACTCTGTTTAATATTAGTCAGAAATAAGAAACAATAACTAATATTTGTAAAAAGTTACACCTGAAATATTTCACTCCGTCTTATGTTAAATGTACTTAGCAGAAAGGTCAGAGCTCCTGAATTTGCTAGATAAATAAATGTTGGTGAGGTGGATGAATCACTGGAGAATTGGTGCATGGCAGCGAATGAATAACCTGCAAATGCTTCCCAAACCCCATTATTTCCCTTTTTCCAGTAGGCCAAAGATTCATGTCCCTGCATGCCGCCAGTTCATTACGGAGAAATATCATTCCTCTTCTGGCACTCTCTGGGCGGCCTCTCAGCCCCACGAGGACCCTTTAATGTTTAATTCCCCATCATCTGCTCCAGTGAACAGCTTAATCTCTGCTTGTATGATCAATACTATATCAGTGTAAATTAAAATGACAATTTTAAAGTAATTAAGCCTGTTAATGCTCGATTCAAATGTCATTATTTGCACAAGGGATTGAGGAGAAATTACATCGTGTCCAGGGTGACAGGAAAATGTTTGAGCCTTCTCAATCCTGTTGCCGCCGTGCCACTGGAGGCTTTAGCAAAGCAGATTAACTTCTAGCTCCCACTGCCAGGATACCTATCCAATTTCAAAAGAGGATAACACAATTTGATAAATTTAATTCCAGCTACAAACTCAATTATTGTGATAATGGATGAAAACTGGGAGGAGACACTAAACAAGACCCACATAAAAAATACACTTAACTTCAGAATGAGATACAACAGTAATTGTTTTATTTGATTTGCTCTATCCCTTTTGAAAACCCTTTAAATAATTGTGATTGTTAGAAGAATAGCCAGCATTTATTAAATAGCATGAGCTCTAAGATCAAAGTGGCTGCAGTTTAAAGGATTTTGGTCACAATGGAAATGTTTGCTATCCTTTGCTTGTACAGCTACATTTATTAGACAAGTAAAATTACATCATTACCGTATTGGATCTCATAAATAGATCTATAAAACTCAACTACGCTCAGATGAAATCTCAGCCCATTCTACGTGCTGGCCTTTCTAGACCCTGCCGTGACAGCCTGGAGTCATTTATTATTTCAAAGGAAGATTTTAATAATAGAAAACCTTAAACTTTATGAGACAGCCATAGGATTCAGTTTGTATTTCAAGTCTGACTAGCTGAAAATGTAGCCGAGCTATGGTTATTTGAGCTCATCTCTAGGACTCCAGGATACAGAAAACCACAGCTATTTAGGCAAAACACTGGACAGAGCCATCAATATTTGATGTTTTGAAGCAGATAGCAAAAGTGAAACACCAAATGTGATGGATTTAATTCAGCAATAAGAAACAGTGGAAAACTTCTTTTGCAAAGGAAGTTCAAGGAGTAACAAATTCCTACTGAAAGAGGTACCAACAGCTCAAAGTGAAGCCCTAAGAGGGTCAATCAGCATTCCTGTCACTGGATATTGTTTTAATAAATTCAGTTTATCTGACCGTTTGCATTTCCTGAAGTTCTCTGAAATAATTATATTGAATTTTTATTAGTGCACATGAAACATTTTTGGCTTGCACTTCTTTGAATAATAAATGGCATATATTAAAGTGCCTTACAGGTCTAATAACTTGCATCAGATCCGTGTAGGCCTGTCTTATTAACTTTTAGTTTAAATTACAGCAGAATTCATCAATCAGTGTTTCTAAAAAGCAGACTGCAGATTGCCACAGACTCTCAAGAAAAACGTATCTCAGGACAATTAAAACATCTACTACATCTCAAGTATTCATCAGAAAATCTATCAAATCACAGATTTTCTTAGATGAACTGTCAAAGGAAGAACCTTAAAAGGATAACCAAAGACTATTAAAACTTTTTCACAATAATGAAGAAAATAAAAAGAAGTAACTAAAATTTAAATAGAAGTTTAACTTTTTAAATTAAATGTATTAACTCTAGCACAAACAGAATTTTGAAATGAAAATTAAGGAAAGCTGATCGAGCCATGTACTGTAGGCTTGATATTTCATTGCTAACTCCTTTAACATAGGAACTGATGGCATGGCAGAGGTCAAATTAAAGTCCTGACTTCCATTTGCTTTAATTAAAAATAGCTTTCTCCTCAAAGAATAGCTACAGATTCAAAACTCAGAAGACAATGTTCAGAAGTGGGAGACTATACTCAAAGGGTTGTTTTGGCTTTGTTTCTTTTTTTTTTTTTAAATTGGAAACACACAATATTACTGTGAGTTAATTACATTTTGCTCTGATAATGATGAAAACTTCAAATTATAAAGCTACCGCATCAAAACAGAACCAAACTGCTACCTTTAAAAAAATGATCAGAAAGCACATCAAACTAGTGAAGTCACTGTTGCTTTGGGATTCCCCTGGTATTTTCAAACACTGCTTTATTCTTTCTTTTCTCACGTTAGTGACAGGCACAAAGACTTGGCTATTGCCATAGTGTATGATAAGCATGTATGTGTTAGTCAGAGATTACTTTTCTTCAAGAAACTTTAAAGAGGAAATCAAACAGACATTTTTGGAGGTTTTTTAAAATTGAGTTGGGAAATGGGAAGTAACATTGTTCTCACACCACAGCGAAATTATCACTGTTGACAATTTTATGCAGTATATGCACTGATATCTTAAAATATTTCCCCCGTTAAGCAGCACCAAAAATGAATTCAGACGTGAGTGCTGATTATATGATACTACATGTATTCTAGAGATAACTGATTAATAAACCATATCTTAAAAAGAAGTAACATGGTAAGAGAACTGAATAAGACGGAGACGTTTTTCCTCAAGTTTCCCTGCATTTGTAGTAAAGGGGAGAACACTGCTCCCTTTTTCAAGGCAGACCAGCAGAAAGCGATTCTGCTACAGCAGAGATGACGACGGCTGTCTAACCTGTCCAGTCAAAGGAAGGACTCATTACTCACTAGCTGCAAAGAAAGAAAGAAAAATACTACTTTCAAATTAGTGTCTGAATTAGAATACTTTCCTTTGTACATAACCTAAAACCTGCGTACACTCTATTACAGCTTTTCTGTTTTGCATTATTAGTAGGGCATGTTAATGGACATCAGACCATATGGAGCAACAAATTAATTGTTTCCCTATGTACAATAATAGCTCCATTTATCATGCACATGTTGACCTGTGTTTGCTTTACAAAGCTTATTAATTACCAGCAATCTTGGTGCTTTAAGAATAAAGAAAGCATTGGTAAAATCTACTGCAACTGACAGATTCATTCAGAATTATTAAAAATATCTTCACTGTTGAAGGTAGGAAAAGTGTTCAATCTCATTTTGCTTTTAAAATTTCATTTGATAAGCTTTTAAGGAAATAACATTGGTCAATAGGAACAACAACAACATTATCGGGAGTAGATTGATATTTGTTTATGCTCATGCTTGTTCTGCTTGAAAGTAACTTTTCTTTATAATACTATGTCTAGTATCAGCTAATTTTTTTCTACTAGGCTTTTATTAACCTGTGAGAAGATAAGCAAAACCAAAGTGCATTAATAGATTATTAATCTCATCTGATCTTCATACCTACTATGCATATTTGCTTCATTTAGAACATGTAGTAAGGGGGGCTTCATCTGGATGTTGTTAAGTCTTTGTCCTAAGCTGGTGGCTACACAAGAAGGTGTTCACATCAGATACTGGTCTTGGACAAATAAACCCTTTTCAGTGAGGTAGCAGATGGTTGTGTTAGACCCAGACACTGCGGATTCAGCCCCTTTAGCAAAACCCATCCAAACACCCAAAGGAGAATGGTATTTTACAAAAAAAATAACGTGTCCTGTCTTACTAAGACTTTCCTACAGTCTTGACAAAAGGTAACTTGATAAATTCTCTGAGCACAACTGAAAATTGAGTAATTGGAGCAGTTCTCAAACAACAGAGTGAAAAGGCTCACAAGTCTCAGAAAAAATTTCCAGCAAGAGAGAAAGTACGTTGAAGGAACAGAACCACAAATCTAAATTCTGAATCAGCCATTATGACTTTTTTGCTCTGTCTTTTTACGTTCACTGCTTCCCTGGTCCTCTGTCAAAAAATGCTAACAAGCCTTTAAGCTCTTTAAGAGCTTAGCAATTTTTCAGTTTGTTCACCAACAGATTTCTTGCAGAATATTTGTTTCCCACATGTGGTGCTATGACACAGCATTCAATCATATTTGTCTTTTCGCTTGATATACGGCTCAACAACATACAGCTTGGTCAACCCTTTGCCAACATGTCAGTTACGTATTTTTCTTACTCTTTAAGAAAATCTAGTGACAAGTGATTGAATTAAAAGACATTCTGGCCAAAACACTGATCTTAACTTAAAAGGACAAATTGAATGCAACTAGTGATAGTTAAACAGCTGTTGACTTTTTTTTTTTTTTTTTTTAAAAATATCATAACCAGTAGAAGTTTGCTTAGGATAATGTGAGGTGATTAAGGTAATGACACAGCCTTACAGAAGCTGCTGATGTTCTTGTATTGCAACCTCTTTAAGCCAATGAATTAGTATTATCAGGTGTCAGGATGATGAAATTAAGAGTTTTCCTTTTTGCCAATGAAAAAAGATGATTTTTGAAAATGAGAGAAATACCCAAATACATAGTGGGACTCTCTTTAATTTTCAAGATAAAACAGAACTATGGAAAGAGAGGGATTTGGCCCTGGGAAGTCTCCTCTGCTACCACAGGAGGACCAACTGTAAGACATGCCCAATAGCTGCTTGCATAACTTGCTCACGGAAACTTCCACTGTAAAATTTAAAGGGTTTTTTTTTTGTTTGTTTGTTTTTTAAAATTTGTTTTATGTCTTTTTCAGGCAATATGGGGAAAAGTTTATCCCCTCTACCTTCCTCCATTTTCTCCTGTCTAGGCTAGCCATACCCTGTATTGCCAATCCTTCACAGCTTACATTTTCTCGAGCTCCAGTAAGTCTTGCCACTCTTTTCCAAACTCCCCAAACCAACTTTCAGACAACAGTACTGCTACCTTCAGAAAGAGGTGGCACTGTTCAGACGCAAGCTGCTCACACCCTGGGTTTCAGCAGGGCTGCTTATCTGAGGAGGAACCAACCCAAAGACATTAAAAGTTCTGACACGTCACGTGTATGTTTCCTTCAAGGCACGCACAAGTGAAGTAGCAGATGAAATGGTGATCCATAGAAGTCAGAGGCTAAACATAAAAAAGCAGGTAAATCCCATTCCTGTCAAGAACTTACCTATCATAAGATCATATAATTTCACTGCACTTGGGCTTGGATCATAAATCATTCAGTCTGTTTTGCAAATTAATGGGTGAGAACAAAAAATAAATCGTAATTTTCTGAGAGAAGAGCTTAAATGAGTTGTTTCTATACCACCCCCATAATAGGGAAGAGTTTGCACCTTCTTCAAAACTCACTTTGCTGCATGAGTTGTCAATGTACAAGCTGAAAGGGATGCCCAAGTCCGGGTGGGATCCTGGTCCTCCTCCAGGGTCGATGGCCAGTGAGCCTTGGTGAGCAGGCATTATGCTCTTTGCCATCGACTCCTCCTGAAGCATAATGTACTCTTCTGAGAGGTCAGAAAATACCTAATATTGTTTTTTTTCCACTTGGAAATACTTCTGAATAGGAAAGGAAAAAAGTCTAAGTGACTATTGTGCTAGACACAGCCATCAAATATGCCCGCACGATAATGACTACAAAGTTACGAAGGAGGAAGACAATGTTTTTAAGACTGTTATTCTTTCTTATTCTCCATCTCTACGTTGCTAAGAGAGCATTTGAACCTGTGACTTTACTATTTTACTGTTTTGTTGGCCTACATTCTTACAGAACTGTTCCTTTTCCATTTTTATGATTACTGAAGTGGCCCTTTTATGAACAAACTCTAAGAATATTAATTAACCCACAGTCAAAAGGTGTCCCTGAAAATAAAACACAGGATCTTTGCTATTTAGCACATACAAATAGGAAAACGTCAGGTTTATAAACTACACTTACAATACTGACATTAGTAAAAATCCCTTGTTTTTTCATTCCCCTCATCACAAATCATCTGAAAGCACATGAAACATACTGCAGGTTACAAAATGGCTGTATTGGGTTTGCATGGCAAGGTTTTTGTAGCAGGGGGGGCTACAGGGGTGGCTTCTGTGAGAAGCTCCTAGAAGCCTCCCCCATGTCCGACAGAGCCAATGCCAGCCGGCTCCAAGGCAGACTCGCCGCTGGCCAAGGCCGAGCCCATCAGCAACCGTGGTAGCACCTCTGGGATAACATATTTAAGAAGGGGGAAAAAGTTGCTGCGCAACAGCAGCTGGGAGAGAGGAGTGAGAACATGCAAGAGGAACAAGTCTGCAGACACCAAGGTCAGGGAAGAAGGAGGGGGAGGAGGTGCTCCAGGCGCCGGAGCAGAGATTCCCCTGCAGCCCGTGGTGAAGACCATGGTGAGGCAGGCTGTGCCCCTGCAGCCCATGGAGGTCCATGGTGGAGCAGATATCCACCTGCAGCCGGTGGAGGACCCCACGCCGGAGCAGGTGGATGCCCGAAGGAGGCTGTGACCCCGTGGGAAGCCCGCGCTGGAGCAGGCTCCTGGCAGGACCTTGCGGACCCGTGGGGAGAGGAGCCCACACTGGAGCAGGTTTGCTGGCAGGACTTGTGACCCTGCAGGGGACCCACAGGGGAGCAGTCTGTTCCTGAAGGACTGAACCCCGTGGAAGGACCCATGCTGGAGCAGTTTGTGGAGGACTGTCTCCCACGGGAGGGACCCCGGTGGAGCAGGGGAAGAGTGTGAGAGAGTCCTCCCCAGAGGAGGAAGGAGCGGCAGAGACAAGGTGTGATGAACTGACCGCAACCCCCCATTCCCCATCCCCCTGTGCCACTCAGGGGGAGGAGGTAGAGAAATCGGGAGCGAAGTTGAGCCTGGAAAGGCTGCGAGGGGGGTGTCTTGTAAGATTTAGTTTTTATTTCTCATTATCCTACCCTGATTTGACTGGTAATAAATTAATTTTCCCCAAGTTGAGTCTGTTTTGCCCATGACGGTAACTGCTGAACGATCTCCCCCCGTCCTTATCTCGACCCATGAGCCTTTCGTTATATTCTCTTTCCCTTGTCCAGCTGAGGAGGGGAGTGATGGAGCGGCTTTGGTGGGCACCTGGTATCCAGCCAGGGTCAACCCACCACAGTGGCTTTGCCAAGACATGGTGAACTATCAGTGAGCTGGTAATGGCCAGCAAGCAGTCTCCACTTGAGAGCTCAAAACCCAGCTGCATTTCAGGCTCTGCTGCTTCGTTTGCTGTTTCTGCTCCCAGATCACCAGAAACAGAATAGTTACAGCCACCGCAAACTCATGACAACCCAATTGCTACGATTCAAAAAGCATACATATGCATATGTAAATGCACATCCCTCCAAACACCGAAGGCTTATAAATAGCAAGAGGAACCACAGCCCAGCAAAACCAGCGTTAAAGGCTTCCCACCTCCTTCCCCTCTCTCCTCTCTTTTCAAAAGGAAGACCTCAGCGCATGCCCTAAAGCTCTGAGTAACTAAAGTATGAGAGTAACTTACACTGTGCCTAGATATTCTTCAAAAGTATTCAATCCTGTAACTTGAATTCAAGTCTACAATGCTCAGTAGAGGAGATTCAAAAGCTCTGCGCCAGAAACGGAAAAGGAGAGTCAGAGAAGGACATCCACTACAGTTATTTCACGAGCGTCACTGTGTGACCCACTCCCCCATCCTCTTTTGCAGCCACAGTCAACTAACACTTGGGTGCTTTCTGTTAACGTGATCTGTTGTGCCGATCATGAGACCTAAAGTGATGCAAAGCAATGAAGCACCTCACAAAAGATTAGTAAAGCCGAGGGTGGGATCTCAAGTGCTTCCAATTCCTGACGGATAAGCAAACCATTTATCATTCACGTTCTTACAGCAAAAGGGTCCAGTGGCAGCCCTGCCTGCCCAGGTGCACCATGCCAGAGCTGCACACCCACAGTCTGCAGGGACGCCCAGCCTGGGCTTGCTGCACTTCAGTCCACTTCAGTGCAAGAAAGGGAACACTTAGAGGCAAAACTCTTCAAGGACACCCAAGTACTCTGTGCATTCAGGCAAGCGGCATGTGTAAATAAAATGTTAGTACCTTAACACTTATAAATGCTATTGCCACACAAAACATTTTCATGAAAACATCCAGCAACAAAGTTTAAACTTCTTCAAGGGACACTTTGTGGGGGTGGAACCTTTTCTTCACACTTCCTATTTTCTCTTTCTTTGTGGCAGACTCCAGACCCTGGCTGCGGGCACAAAACAGCATCCTTCCCTGGCCAGGATCCCCACGAGCCTCCTCGCAGCTGACCAGATGGTGAGAGCATTGCCCTGTGGCGACCATCACTGTGCCCCGCACACCTCGTGGGATGCCCTGTCAAATTCAAGGTTTCATTTCTCATCTTTAAAGTCTTATTTGAAATTTTGTCCATTGTAACTGATGACCCTCCTCACGCCCTGTAATTACCACTTCTCAGGACAAGTGCGCTGCAGGAGCCATGGAGCTGCAGCCTCAACAGGGAAACTCTTGCGAGCGGAGACTGGAACGTCTCAGGGACTGACCCAGACCTGAAGCTCACTGCTAATCAAAGTCTAGAAGGAGAATACACCATATGTTTTGACAGTTGTGCGCGCGCCACCCCCCCCTTTTTTAGTATAGTCTACTTTTAATTATGACACTTAAAGAAAATAATAAACCTGTCCAAAATACAAAATCTGTAGAAATTGTCTTAGGTCGGTATTCGCTGAACAGATGGTGATACATATGTATTTTTATGTACATATGTTACAAACCTGGGAGCTGGGTAGCATACTTATGTGTCAAGCCACATGAACACTAGACAAACACGCAGGCTTTTAAAAAAAATTTTTAAAAAGTATGAACCCCAGGAATTTTAATCAAACTCCTGCACGTGGATACATTTGAGAGAATTCAACTGAAAATATCTGTTGGCTACTTTCAACGAGCCTCTGGACATTAACAAGATGCACGTGAACAAAAGCAAAAACTGGCTGATGAAATGCAGTTACGCAGAAAAGTGGACAATGACTAAAATGCGATCAGCTCCATAACGTAATTTATGGAGCTCTAGTTTTATTCCTCGTAATTGATCATATCTCCTTGTATTAAACACAGTAAACACATGAGCTTAACTATATTTGAACCCTCAGGCACCAGCTAGTAAATCTAGGAAAGGAGCACTGTAAAATGCAAATTCAGATGCACAGAAATTTGCAGAGGTACAAGTACTGACTCGATGAAAACTGGGATGCATTTAAGACTCTACCATAGAGACGTAATTGCTTAAGTGGCTTTTTCACACACTTTTTTTTATCATTGACCAAACTTCTCTATGTTAATGGAAGAAGCTACTCTCGTTCTCATTGCAACTTTTCTTTTTCTACTGTCTTTAATAGCAGAGCAGGCACTCTGCCATTTCTTAAAATAACATTAAAAAGCGGGTTCATAAGAGTTGCCAGAGAACAGTAACTTCAATGTATCTGTTCCTGAAGAATGTTTTGGTATCTAAAAATAAACTGGCTAGTTTGTAAGAAAACAACTTTTTTGAAAATGCTGTTACTGCATTTTACTGTTTCCACTAATCAGAAATACCTACACCACCACAATTCATCACACTACAGCATTACTGCATGAGCAGAGTAACAGTTAAAGAGCTCATTACATTACTGCGTACCTATTTCTGGTTGGATGTAAAATGAAGTTAAACCAATGAAGCAAAAATAATCCATTTAATGCTTATGCTATGTGATGCATTTATATGGGGTTTCTGTTGTTGTTGTTACAGTGCTTCTATTCATTCTTATGCTTTAGTGGTTCAGCTGCAATTTATCAGCCTGTAGTGGAAAATACCTGGCACCTACTTAAAATGCATGGAGCTAGCAATAAAATTAACCTTGTGGCAATTGTTTTCCCACATGTTTGATAGACCAATGTCAGCTCATCTGTTAGAAGGAAATAAAAAAGTCAAGCCTAAATGTACAAAAAATTATGATGGAAGCCTTAAATAAAGCAAGGGTAATGCAAGTTTATTGAGTCAAAAATCAATCAATCAATGAGCGAGTGGATTAGGAGCACCTCATAAGCCCCAAAGAAATAATTTGCCCAAACACTGGGATTTAACAGTAGAGGACCAAATTCCAACACTTTTAGGAAGTAAGTAATGAAAAATCAATTCAAAAGGAAAAACAGATCAAGAACCCTGGATTCTGACATGCCGACACATTTATTGCTGAATACCATTTCTTGGCTGACCCGAAAACTTCGGAAGGTGTTTATTTACTTTCAACACCTTCCAGAGATCAATATTTTTAATTTGGATCCGAGTTATTATTTTTCACATCACAGCATCGGGGAGCGGAGTAAAGTGGCTCATATTTTAGTGCTAAAAAGATCGATATGACAGTTTCACCTTCACTGCAGCCCCCTGCAGTCGCCTGGGTGCACATCATAACATCCCGCAGGGGGGTGCAAGTGCCACGGCGCGGGGAGCAGGTCATCACCCAGCCAGAGAGCCAGACAGCCCATGATTTAGCTGATCATGAAGGGCCTGGTGCCCTTAGAAAACCAATCTTGTTTCTCTCACTTTATCAGGCCTGTCTTTTATCCAGCGTACGGGAAGGGGGAGGGGGCAGGAGGGGAGAGAAGAGAAAAAGAGGGAGGGAAGGAGCAGAGTAAAAGACAATCAGTTTCATAAAGCGGATTACGTCCCTCATCGTAAATGCATCCATTCGTTTTTACATTCCTTGGACCAGGGCACATCTGTAATCGATAATTAATTTTCCATAAATTTCAAAATATTGTTCTGGTAGCTGAAAGGGGACGAGTGCGCAGGGGAGAGCAGGAGGGAGGATCTCCTGCAGTAAGAGGCATCACTCTTGGGCTCCGGTGGCTCTATTGATCACCGCTATTGGGGCTGATGGAGGCAGGCAGGGAGAATTATGGACCCAGCCAGTGGATCGCTGCCCTGACATCTCTTTCACTGCAGCAGTTTAAGGTTGTGCTGCCTCTCCAAGAGCCAAAGAAAATGGCATGTACTACGTCCTGCGTTGTCACAGCTAACTTCACTCTGGTCTGAATTTAGCTACCTCCTTTCCACTGCTACGCACTGAATTAAAAGGCACCTTCTACATACAGTCTTAGTGCTTCAAAATTCCCTTTCTCGATAGCATTCATCCTTCCAGGGTAAGACAATCGAGATGCTACACAAACACTAACATATCACCACAGAAAAAGGAAAACTATTTTTAAATACTTAGAAGACTATTAACTGTGGGTTTTACTGTACGCGCCTCAGCAACATGGAGGTCGGGCACAAGGATGTGGTCCATGGGACTTGCAGCGGGCAGGGCTTGGGAGACTCAAGCTTACCTAGGCACATAAGTACTGCACAGGTAACTGCTTCACACAGACTGTGCTGTAATTATGGACCGAGTGTTCTCATCGTCAAGGAACTGCTACTCAAAACCAAGGACTAATTGCACACCTGAGTGATTTCTTAACAAAACATTTTTGTCTATCCCCAGGAAGTCATCGGTGATACCATAAAATAGCTGTTATTTGTCATTTAGCGCAGTAATCAGTTCCTTAAAAGGGTAGCTCATGCTAAACTAGGCGGGTACCAAAATGGGAAAAGTATCTACAAGTAAGATGCATTTATCAGGAAACCTCACACTTTCTTCTTAACGTGTCCTAGACAACAAGAAACGGAGACAAGGAGGAAATGTGACTCTGTGGATGGGCTGCTCAAAGTAACACATTCTTTTCTTAGCATAATTAATAGCTTATGCTCTTTAAAAGATTGCCTTCATGAAGTCCTATGCTTGGAAGAGTAATAAATGATAGTCATCCTCCTGGGGTACGCTCCAGAATACTAACTGAAAAGTAAATGCAGGACTATTTCTCCAAATTATGTATCAGAGCTAAAGGTCATATTAAAGGAGCAGCATTATGTAATGACATTAACTGAAAGCCAAGCAGCTTCTGGCTTACTGACAGCAGCACTGCAAAGTCAGGATAAGGAGACTACCTTGGACTCACGGGGACATGCATAGCAATCAAGCACACAGTCTTCCCGATACGCCTCTTCTGTATTAAGATGGACAGATGCCTGCTTTTAAATTCAAGTCCTGAAGGACAACAGTGGAGAATCGCAGCTGACTAACAAACGATCCAAGCATACAGACGGTCATCTGTGGTTTTGTGACACTGTTTAGAAGGAACAGTCCTTCGATTTCACTGCAAAGCACCCTGTTTCCCAATTGCATCTCTGCAACTCAGTAAAACATTCTTGGTTTCTTGATCTCTGTCAATCAGAAACCAAAGCACCAATTACAAAAAAAACCCAGCTTTGGATCCAGATCAAAGAATGAAATTTTTAACTCTTACATTAGCATTAGGAGATCAGAGAACAAATACTTTAAGAGCTGGCTGAGACAAGCCATAGGATCCTGGAGCTCTCATGGGTTATTTGGAAAGTCTGGCAGAAGGATTGCAGAGGAGAAGTTCATGAGTTGAAACCTCTCCCCTGGGAGAAGGCTAAAGACTGAGGACAGGTCCAAGGCCCCCTTGGAAAACATCGACCACTCTGGATATGCTTTGAGGGAGACACACACCTTGGATAGCACCCTCCAGCCTTCTCCACTCCATTATCCTTGCTAAGGAACATCTTTCACACACAGCCAGTATAAAGACATACCATTTTACTGGCCTGTGAGTAAGGTGTCACTGTGAAATGAAAATGTTTTAACATCCACTGCAATCGCTGAAGTTTTACAGACACTCTACAAGTGCTATTTTGTTGGCTCATGGTTAAGGGCAATAAAATTAAGTACACCTCTAGTGCACTAGAAATCATAAAGAACACTCGCCAAGTGACATCGTCTCCAGATCCACAACCTGGTTTTGGATTTTTTCAGATTCAGAGTTTGGCCCTGTCAGGTAGGCTGTTAGCATTAAAAGGTACTGAAGGTACTGAAATGCAGCAGTAAACTTCAAATCTTAGTATGGCTACAAAAGCTGAGGGACTGGATTTACTCCAGACTGAAATGACGCAGAGTCCCAAGATACAGCTTAGAGTCTTCTGTACTCAAAGTAGCCCGTGGCTTCCTCCCTGCCACCTCCGTGTGGTTTTGTTTCAATGACAGAAGATTCTCAGATACAGATTTCTCGCTGGAAGCCTGAACTTCCTCTGTGCCAACCTGGACTACCCTTCGCTGTGAAGACTGCTGTGTAACATGTGCTCATCTGCTGGCTGAGGCTCCCCTTTCATTTGTCTGTGGAAGGACCTGAAAGTGGGCAGAGGTCATCCCAAGCGAGGAAGTCAGCCTCCGCAGGAACCAAATTAGAGACGGTAACTCTCACCGTCTGCTGATTTCTTAGGATTATGCAAACTATAGTCTTGGTCCTCCTGGAAGTTCAAGCTTGTTGTGAGTTCCTAAGACTCCAACCAACCATGGATAAAATATTTTCCAGATATCCAATAAACAGGATACCCAGCCAAAGACGTGTTATGAGAAGCCAACAAATGCATCAGGCAATATATGGAAATGGAAGATTCTCGTACTTGGAAACCCCCTAGTAAACAATAAGGAGGAGAAATACCTACCCAACTGAAGAATTATCGCTAAGTTCTGACCTAATGGACATCACAGTCATGAGACAAGATGCCTTGAGTGAATAACTGTTCTCAGGTTTGCTTGTAAAAGTTGCTATTTCTCCTGTTTTAACACTTCTCCTGCCTTCATTTCTCCGTATAGTTTGAATATTTAGAATATATTTTATTTACTCCATGGTAACAGGTACCCAATATTAGATACAGCTACATGTCCTTTGCAAACCTCCAAATACCTCTTCTCATGAAGCAGTTTGTTAAATGTGGATGATTGTGATAACCCTGTGTTCTCTTTATTTCATATATTGCAACTGCATGGGAACTGTGTATAAACATAATGTAAGTGTACGTACAATTGCAGCAAGGACAGAAGATTTACTCAGGTCCTGCTGAAATTGTGTTCACATCATCAAGTGCACTTGGAGTCTACAAGAGATACAACTCTCTGGTGGAGAGCATCTTCAAAGTTGCACCCAGGCTTCTGCTGCCATGAAAGAAGATCCGATTTCTTTGCATATATCTGTACATAATTAAAGTACTTTGTAGGAAACAAATGCGGAAAATATTAGTATCAGTATATTAATATTAGTGAATTTTAAATAGCCAATGAAAGGTAATAAATCTGAGAGCAGAGGCAATGATCAGCACCATTTTATGGATGACGGAAATAAGGCAGAGAGCTTGAGTGACTCGTTGAATGTCTCAGAGGGGTGTGAGAGCTGCAGGACCACCAGGAGGTCCCCAGGGAAGTGGCGGTGCTCAGCTCTCCCCTTGCTCCCCTGCCCCTGCTCGTGGAGGATGCTGCTTTGCCACAGCCAGCTCTGCCGAAAGCAGCTCACTGAAGGAGGACAACATAAAGATGTGGCTTGTAAGCAATCACAGTGGGAAGAACTCCTGTTTGCATCTCATTCCTAGGAGAGAAGGTCTCATCCTCACAACCAGTGAACCAGCCACTGACAGACCAAAACTATCCAGAATGCTCTCTCCTCGAGTTTGCCAAAACTCACAACCTAAAATCAACTTATTCCCTATGAAAGTGCCTGTTTCCTGATCAGCTGCTCTGAGATGCCTTCCTGGCCAGAGCGTGCTGGTTACTGACCCTGACAGAAGCAGCCTGAAGCAATGCTTTACGCGGTCAGTGACAAAACAAGCTGCTCTTTTCCCACACGGCCCCACACCATACAGAATTTTCCTCAAGTCTGGTGCTGTTTTCTAGAGACCCCAAAAGGTAACCTTTATCCGCTGTAAAGGGACCCAAGGTCAATGTATTGGTACTTATCAACACGAAACAGTTTATTTAAGTTTACATTTTCAAAGTATTCTAATTTTTTAGCTCAGATTTTTTTCACTCTTCCAAGCCTGCTGAAGTTACTTTTTTTTTGTCCCTCAAAAAAATAATTTCCATATACAGAAGAATAACCCTTATCTACATGGAGAAATTACTACTCAAAATGAATTTACAGCAAAGCAGCTGTTCTGCACTCAATCCTTCCATGGAAAATAGCAGCCTCCAAATTATTTTTTTCACCCCTTCCTTCCCCATACACCTTCGAGGCATCTGACATACACACAATATTCTCCTACTACTGTCAAAAGATAAATAGAGGTACCACCAGAAAGTGGTCCTTGCTTCTCTGTCTAGAGGGTGAGTCTAGGGAAAATGTATACCTTGGGTAAATGCCTAAAGTAAGCACAACAGATCTAGATGCAATTAAGCAGTTAGCATAAGAGTTCAAGTGCAAAGATTTACACTCTCTGTTCTTATGGAAGCAAGTGCAGGGTAGCTTGTATCCTGTAAATTCACTCTAACAGATAAGCAATGTTAATTCCAGTTTTAAAGCCATTAGCACTTCAGCAATATTTCAGTTTTGGGGTAGACAACTGGAAATATTGGTAAAACAACATCTGAAATAGAGGTACCTAACCCTCCTCCCTCCCGCCCCAATCTTGGCCTTTATTTCTACATTATATTAGGATTTTTCTGCTATTTTTGGAGGAAACATTGTTTTTCCGATTCTAGAAGTATAATTACAATACAAGAAATACCCTATTAGGTATCCAGAATACCATAACACCTTTCAAATGTTACTCAGTGCTTTATTTTCATCGTGCCTTAAACCCCCCCGCCCCCTCAAGCACATACAAAGTCCATCAGTGTATTATCTGTTTTCATGTACCATATTAACTAGGGGATTAGATTGCAGCTTTCTTTGAAAAGTGGTGTGTCAAAAGAAGACATTCATATAATCTGATAGCACTTGTATCCGTGCATGTGTATCTCAGTGGGGGATTTGGGTGTGCCAATTCCATCCAGCATCGACATTAAAACAAAACTAAACCAAACCACCAGGCAGGGTGTGCTTGAGAAATAAAAGGTGAGGATGCACCAAGGTGTTTTTTCTCTTTTGTAAGAGACACACATTATGTGTATCAGGATCCAAAGCTGGCGCAGTTGGTTCCTTCTGTGAAAGTGACTGGTTTTCAAATTCTTACCTGGTAACCAGATATCAAGGAGATGTGAAGCTTTAAAATGATCTAGCATTACAGCAACTGTTCTTTAACAGACAATTTGCATAAGAGAGGATTGTAGCTAATGGTGATATTTAAATATGGGATTGATAACTGCAGCTGCTTTCACAATGAAATGAGTCAATACAGAAATACTCTATCTTTTTTGGAGACCTTTTCAGGAATGCAAGACATTTTAGGTTGCAGCCTTTTGAGCCCGAGATTAATAAGCCATTGTTATAATTAGCTCAAACAGACATAAATTCTAGCAAAAAAGTTGGGTTTTTTTTTTTGTTGGTGTTTTTGTTTGTTTGTTTTTTACATTAAATTTAGCATTTACTTTATCTTCTCCCACCGTCAAGGTCCAGATATTTCCTGATCATTAGTACTTTGTTTCTGATATTCTCATACACTACCCATCCATTCATACTTTCTTTCCTTACACGATTTCTTCCTCTGTGGTCTAAACCCCCTACTCGTCCTAATATAAGTGGTCAAACCACCAACTATGACCTTTTAATATGAAGGCCACCCAAACTCTTGCCCCAATTTCTGGGCAGCCCTATTTCCCATAACTTCCATGCCAGCAAGCTGTACCTACAAACACTTGCTGTTTCAGCCTGCTCCAAGGGACACAGACTAGTTTATTACCAGCATGCAGGAGCATCCGCACCTCTACTCATTTTCACAAATATGTTAAAGACGAGGCTTAATACTGTACAACACAGACTTACCCTTTCCATCATCTTTATATTGTCCCGTGTTCCCTCTTGGATATTCTGATGCACTTCCATGTCAGTGAGCCAAACATAAAGCTTTGCTCTTTTGTTGCCCTTGTTATTCAGAAAAAACCCAATCTGTTCTTCTGCTTTGTCAAATCCTGTCATAGGCCTACGCTGTCTGATCAGCAACCCCATTGCTGTTCTTATTGCCCTTCCCTATCCCGATTTATTGCCTCCACGCTGCACTCCAGATCCACAGCTTGAAAATCATGGTCACAAAACACTGTGACAGATCTTAAACATTCAGGAGTCACAGTGCAGCATCGCAACCGCAGTTGGCAGTACGCTGCCAGATTCACTTCCGCACGGGACAGAAATTGTCACAGCCCGAGTACTGCGACACAGCGTCCTCCGCTTTGAAGAGCTCCATGTAAATGCAGAGGCTGCACCACGCCTCTCGGATCCCATCTCTGCAGTCGTACTTTCCTTCTCACCAAAATCATTACCCATGTAACCTACACTCTCGGACCATTTTTCTAAATACACAATGGTTACAAGTGTGCTTGGATAAACGTGAAATAAATGGCACGAAGAGAATCTCTTTGGGGTTTTTGGTTTTTTTGTTTTGGTTTTTTTTTTTTTTTTTTTTTTTTTTCCCCCTTCCCACTTTTGTTTTGTCTCAGCTAAAAGGTCTGGTAGAAGCTGACAGATGTCCACATGAGATGCATCAGGAAGAGNTTTTTTTTTTTTTTTTTTTAATCACCCCCTTGCGCACAGCTTTCATTGACTGACGAAGCACTTCACAGGATGCCGATTACCATTTTTAGTGCCATTTTTTCTATACTTAATGTGAAGCAGGTATAAGAGAGATACCTTCTAGGTTAAGGCAAGAGAAACAATGGATGTCTCATAACCCTCGCACAGCAATGACTTCTAGCAGATGAGGAGCCTTTTTCAAAATGTTAGGATAAATGCTTCTCCACTAATCCTAAAAGATGAAAAATGCACAACCTGAATAGTCAAACTGGAAGAACACAAAAGACCACCTGTTGCATGTGCACTTCTAAATACCGCACGCAAACCTGCTCTTGTCAACAATCAAGAGCGCTTAGCCCCCAGCTTCAACTCCCACACGACAGGAAGGGAATCCTGTAAAGGAGACGATAGGAAACTTTGGTCTACAAAGGATTTGCGGGTAATCTGGGAGTAACGCCAGTCAGTTCTAGAATGAATGTTCAGGGTTATTTTAGTTCATTCAGAAATCTGATTTTATATTTTTCCCCCCCCAACAAAAATCTTCTGTTTATCTGGAAAAGGCGGGATAAAACTCCTTTACACTTCAATACTGCACAACCAAAGGAAGGGAACTGATAACAATGTACCCCTTCCCAACCTGGATTTCTACTACCTGCCTCTGGAGACCTGGTATTTATCCCTTTTATTCAAAAAAACAAAAGCTTGAGATCTAAATAATTTTTGCTATACATTTATTTACGTTAATAAATTACCATAAACCTAGCAATCTGTGTTCAGGGTAAAGGACAGAACTGAGACAACGAAGACGTTCCTGATACAGTGAGCCACTTAGAAAACAGCAATATTTGAAATTGCTTGGACAGAAGCAGCAGACTCTTAGCCAGACTTCATGAGCAAAAATCACTAAATTTGTCAAAATGACTAAACCCCACATTTCCATCTTTTTCTCTTTTGTTTTATATGCTTTGCATGTCAGACAAATTATCAGGAAAATACTCCTTGTGTGACATTTCATTGCTTAATGCTTTACCGGTGCAGTAAAACAAGACAACTGCTGAAATTATAGGAAAATAAATTTGTAATTTCTTCCTCATTTAGCCATTTTTGAAGCTCGTGTATAGGGAAGTCATTAATGTTATGTCCTCCTATCGATGTTTCAAGCCTTTCAAGGGATAACTAATGTTTTTTCTATACTCCTCCATGTGGCCAGTTAAATTAGACACATTATTTCTGTGCTGTTAGAGAACACTGATCAATAGACACTTGGAAAGCCCTCTAAAACTAAGTGGAAACACTTCCTCAGTGTCAAAGGGTTCTAGTTTGGGTTTGTACATTGCAAACATTGTTACATTTAACAGAGTAGTAAGTGTGTGTCTGTGGCATTTGAATATTAGCATCAAAATCTCTGAATGTTAATTTCTCTTCAAAAGTACCGTATGACATTCGGTGTGCAGTGACCACCAGCATGGTGGTTTCATGGAAGGAGACACTACCACCTCTCCGTCAGCGCTAGGCCTTTTTTAACTGGCTTTTCTCATTGGGAATTACTCCGCTGCCTAAATCCCTCAGACCTCCGCTCGCAGAGCCTGCAGGTTTCAGCCCAGCTCAGCTTCACTGAGAACCGTGCAAGTTTTTTATTCATCTTTTTTCCCTTGGAAATTGGGCTGCTTACTCCCTTCTCACATCAATAGTAATATCTTGAGATTATGATTCAGCAGTGTAATACAGCAAAATCTTTTTCTCTTATCCTTTTGTTTTTAACTGTGAAAAATTAGATGCATTTCCAAGCCTTTTCAAAATGTATAGCTGGTAAGCTATGCAGTGAAACCTGACTGCCACATGCTATTCATAGAAAGGGAGTGAGTAGACTCATGCATTGCTTTCTTTTCGGCTATGAATACTGCATTATAACACTATTTCAAACACTAATAAACCCACTAGTTTATATCAGTAAATAGCATATGTATTATTTTTCTACAGTCACGCTGCTCTCATTTAAGAATGAATTCAATGCCTCAGACAAACACATTAGCAAGTTCCTTAAACAGTGTTTCATAATTTCTTAAGCAATCATTTTCACATTTTCCAATCTCACATCTTTTCTTGAAAGCCAGAGCCGTTCCAAATCAAACATTTTGTTCGCACAAACAAAATTCCTCACACGCATTACTTGAAAAGAGCTGTTAATAAAATCGTGACTACGCTACAGCAATGCATAAACAGTCCTGCCCTTAGCCCTACCGCATATAAACGCGAACAAGATATCTGATTGCCCAACATGCTAACAATTTTAAATTTTCTTTTCTGTAGAAAGACAAAACCTGGCAACAATGCCCCTGAATTTCTAAAGGGGACCCATGTGGGGCTTTGCAAACTTCGAGTGAAAGCATTTACTATACTATTTAGCCAGATATTCAATTATTTCAGTGGATAATACTGCTCTTCATTACTGTTCTTCCTGTTCCATTAAATATTCACCACCTTCCTGAGCACTCGGCAAACCTTTACGCAAAACATCGTCAAGCTCTCGGCCCCTAAGACGAGCACACTTCTGTCCTCGCCTGCAGCAGAAGAGGCAGGCATGGCGGAAGCGCAAGGGCTGTCAGCAGGCGCCCCAGCTCTCAGCTGGTGAGGGGCTGGGGACCTGCCCCCTGACAGCAGATAGGCGTTCAGATGTTGGGGACAACGGCAGGGCTGCTGAGCAATGCCTCCACAGTTGTAAAGGAAGGCTGGAAGGATTCCTGTGTGTTAGAAGGGAAGGGTTAGGTAAATATAGGAGTATATATACTTTATAGCATGTAAATGTTTACCAACGTATGTTCACCAGATGTGCAGAATGCAGTCATGTACTGAAACACAGTGAGCAGCTGCCTGCAAATCACTAATGTGAAAAGTTATTAATCTTTGGCCACAGATCACTTGCGGATGAGCTGCTAATGATGGATACCAAGCAGTACTCTGCTCTCCTTTCTGCTGTCTGGAAAGACCCCTCGCCCTCCCCTCCAGCCTGGCCAGGAGAGCGCTTACAAGTAAACACGGGCAGGAAAACACAGCCTCTGCTTCCCGAGCGCCGATCCGGGAGCCAGACCAGCTGAGTGCCACAGCACCGGGCTCGTGGCAGTGACTGCATGCAACAAGGCAACGTTTGCCTCTCCAGTCTGGCACAGTTCTGCTGCACCCCGCCTGCTGCCCCCAGCGCGGTGCAGGGGCCTCGGGGACAGACAGACTGCAGGCTGGGTGCAGTGATGTGAATCTGCTCCTCGTGCTGGGGTCGGGGGAGGTGGGGGGGGTGTGTGTGTGTGTGTGTGTGATGCCAGGATCGAAACTGCAAGCCCTGTGCCTGTGCTAGGACAGCCTTTACTCTGCAGAGCCCGTTCTCAGCTCCTCTGCCCAGGTGGTTTTCTTCCCTTCACCCCAAGAAGATTTGCTGTACTCTTGGACTTCAAAGAAACTTTACAAAAATAAAATAAAAAGAAAGGCCTGAAAATGGGCCTTTTATTCCATTCACAATAAGTGAAAATCTCTATTAGCCACATTTTCCCTCAAAATTCTTTACTATTTGCATGCAACAAGTTTATGTATCAAACTGAATTATATTCACTCTTCAAGAGAGGATTAAGAAGAATAACTTCTAAGTATTATGCACTATAAAAAAGGAAAAAAGCTAAATATAACTTGAGAACTGTCATGCAAAAAGCAGGCAGCAAACACTAAGCCACAAAGGATTCCAAGTTAAAGCCTCGGGAATATCTCTGCAGTATCACTGTCAAAAGTAGAGTTGTCGAATAAATGGAATATGATTGAGAAGATTTACTGTTTCGATGTATGCATTGAGCAAACCAATAATTCTTTCCATAAATCTCCGGACAAATTACTTTAAGAACACACAATAATTAAATACGCAACGAGGCAGAAGCAAACAAAAACGCCCCACGCTCCTGCACTGAAACGAGAGCAGTTCTCCTCTGTGGTTTGTTCTCCTCCTCACCAGCTCAGAAAACGCCAAGTGCCATCACAGCCCGCGGCAGTGCCGCGGGTCACCACATCGCTGGGTGGCCCGGCCAGTGCCGAGGCAAAGCAGAGCTGCCCACGCTGACGAGCACCTTCCGACCCCCAGCCCGACCCTGGGCTCCGGCAAGAGCCCCGGGCGATCCCCCACACAACACGTGCCACAAAGGGAAATGCAATCCTAGCCACCGTCAACCACGAAAACTCCCAAAAAGCAAGGGAGGGCACGGGGGGCCCAAATGGGAAGGTCCGACTGAGGCGTTTTAGGTTTAACATCACCTGTGCTATTCTCTCCTTCACTGTCCTCAAAAGCTGCTGGCTTCCTCCAGCACAGGCAGGGAAGCGCTGCTCAGCGGGACCGTGCCTNCAGCGTGGGGGCCGCGGGCCTCCCCGGCCGCCCGGCCCCTGCCTCCCTGGCGCAGGGTGCAGGCCTCTCCGTGAGGTGTCCGTAGCCGTTCTTCCTCAGCCGGGCTCTCCTGACGCGGCCGCGCTTCCACGGAGCCGAGGCCAGGCAGCTGGGGAGCTGCGTCCTGTGCCTGTACGGTCAGCTTTCAACGACCCCGGCTCTTGGGAAATTCTGAAGTGAAACACCGACACCAGCAAACGCAAGGCTCGGGGCCGTACGAGTGTGGGCGAGGCGCGCGCCTCGAAGATACCTGCCCGAGTAACCGACAACCACAGCATCTCTTGCCTTGTATGATAGCTATAGTTTAATTAGAAACAAGTTCATTTTAGCCTCACTTTTCCAACAGCAATTAGTAGAGTCTTTTTTAATTTTTAAAAGCTTAGAAAGAGTTGATTTCCCCTTGTGTTCAGATACTATAGTCTATAATTTAGTTTCAAATATGTCAGCTGATTTTTAGATGTATGGGTTTTGGCAAAAACATGTTATAATTATTCTTTACAAATAATCTCGCATTTTTCTAAACAGGTAGCCTGTCGCATGACTGCAGTATGAAATTCTGAATATAAAATCCACAGCCCATGGAAAATGCAATTCCATATAAATTGTAAATCCATAGCTAATACAAACAGTATAATGATTCTACATAGAAAGAAGCTGCTCTATCACCAATTTCCTCAGCACTAGCACATTTGTAAACAACAGAAATTGACCCAGGACTGCATTATTGGGCTACTGATCTGTGAAATTTCTCACTCTTTTGTAATTATTCCTCCTCTTCCAATTATACAGAAGTGTCAGAAAACAGGTAGAAGATAAGCCATGAAAATCCTCACAGCAAGAACTCCTCTATAGACGTCTTGTAGATTTGTTTCAAAAATGCACAGAAAAAAAGACAAGTCAAAAACGGAGGAAGGTACCGCTGTGGCAACACCTTTCAGATCCCACTTCCCATCCAGAAGAGATTGGAAGCGATTACCTGACAGCTGACTTAGTTCCCTAAGAAATTAAGGGCGAGATTTCATTTCAGGTGGTTGTAAATATATGTCCATGTCACAGAATGACAATACTTATACAACCATTTTTTTCATGATTTTGTCAGAAGCAGTAGGATTAACTTCTACATTCACCAGCTCACTTCATGAACTCATTTTTTTCAATTAAAAAAGGATAAAAGCTAATGAAGAGGTCAAACTTTGTGATGCAGGTTTCAAAAAGCTCCCAACCGTGTATTTCATCAAGAACCCTCAAAAACCAGGAGGCTGTAATGGAAAGAGATTCTGTATTATGATGAACAAGATTAGGAAGGAGGCTGCTGGAAAACGTGCAGAAGCAACGAAGTCTCACCGGGTACTCCCACCAAGTGCGGTAGCAAATCTAATCACTGAAAGACACTGCCACTACGAGGCTTCATCTGGCTTTGCATCACTTGTATTTCTGTACAAACAGAGTTTAAATCCTCATTTTTCCACTTCACTTTTTCTACCACATACAACTCACCAGAAGGCACTTCTGCGTGTGGCTATAGATTTGCTTCTAGCATTTTAGGGGCGTTTATAGGGAAGACTAACATTTTTCAAATGGTTTTATTCCTTTTATTCTCACCTAGGAAGTGGAATTAGCAGAAAGTAAAAATTAAGGAAGTATCCGAGTAGCAAGCACCAACACAAAATTGAGCGCTCCACTCCACAGCGTCTCCCAGAGGCTCGCCCTGCAGATGTTTGCCTCGCATTTCATGGGAGGGCCTCCCTGGGCATCCCCTCGCAGCCCACCAGCGTTACACATGTTCCTATGCCCTTGAGTACCAAGAAAAAAAATCCCAAAGAACTTGCATAATAAGATTCGTTTAAAAAGTTGTTACTTACATACGCACGTTTATACTAACTCATTTCTAAAAAAACAAACAAACAAACAGGCAGTGAGGCAGAGGGAAACATTTGATTAGAAATTATGTGTGGAGGCTGGTAATGACAAAATACTTGTGGGTTTTTTGTATGTGCTTTTTAGAAAGGAGTCTGGGGACTTTTCTTCGTTCCAGAAGATCATTCCCTGAATGGAACTTACAGGAGTTAATTTCAGGAGAGAGTCTATACAGCCAAGTGACACTCCCTTGGCTCCTCCTGCGGCACGACCTCCCCTTGCAGAACAGCCCTGTCCCTATACATCCCTCCAGGTACAGCATCTCTGCCAGACACTGCTTCTGCCACCTTCTCACCTCGCCGCGCACTGCGGCAACCCAGTGCCATATAATAAACGAAGTACTGTTTAAGTATTGCTTTTAGGAAGTCTGAAATAAGCCCAGGCCTTCTGAAGGATCGGGGTAGGAGTCCCCGGGAAGCCCCAACAGGATGTGATCTCTAGAGCCAAACACAGGAAGAAGCATCCCGGTCCTGTAACCTCTTACACCACCACCACTAGCGAGGAGGGCTGTCGAGTCCCGTAGACCACCCCTACCACAGTGGTGCCAACAGAAGGAAATTAAGACCTGTGAGGCTGTAATGATACCAACACAAAGATGTGCATTCAGTACCAGGGAGATGTCATTTTATTATGATGCTATGGCTCAAGACCAGAAATTAAATCCTACCTCTCTAGCTTGGCATATTTTTCAAAGGTATCATTAGAAAACCAAACTCAAGTACAAAATAAAATTCCATGGAAAGGAACAGAGGGAAAAAAGGAGAAGGTGGAAAACAGGCTGATGTAATTAGCAGAAGAAAATTCAAGCCAAGAGTACTGTAAAGGATAAGCCTAGCAAGAAAACATACTCCAAAATCTCCTGCTCAGCAGAGGGCCACATTCATATATAGCTACAAATTTAAGACTATTATCAACATCCCAGCTGCACCAGAGTTCCTTCTCTTTGCCTTCCCAGAACCCCAAAAGCCGCACTTGTCTCAACCAGGGCCGCAGAGAAGGACATACTTGGTGCGTATCTAAGCATGCATTCACAACCCCGCTGGCCATGCATGTTTAAGCATGCATTCACAACCCCGCTGGCCATGCACGTTTAAGCATGCATTCACAGCCACAGCGTGGTGGTACAGCAGCCTCCTCCAAAAAGGGTCCAGTGGGCACAGGGGCTGCCGGGCCAGGCGGCCCCAGCAATATAGACTGGTGCTTCAGCTCCACCTCCTGGGGAAAATCTGCCTTTCTGCAAAAACTGAAAATTCCTTAAAATTGTTACTGGAGAAATGGGCTGAGAACTAATCAGGCATGTGAATTCCCCCAATATTCAATTCAATTATGTCTCTCTTCCTAAATCATCTTTTTTATTTAACAAAACTCTAAACTGCCACAGCTAATAAGCTCAGAAGAATCAGTGTACACCATTCATTTCTGGGAACAGGCCGTTATTTTCTAAGACCCATTAATAACTATGACAGGATTTATGTACAAGATAAATTCAATTCAATTTCCTTTTTCAATTAACGGCCAATTATTCGAACTCATCTCAACCAAAAATATTACTCAAATATCATTAATCTAACAAAAATTAACTTTACTATTGTCTTAGTAATGAGCAGATATAATTTTAAGGTAAAATAACACACTTGAATAAAACGTTGTCCATCTGTATTTTTTAGGACCACTGCTCACCACTGGAGCCCTCCCAGTCACGCTAGCTCAGGTTATTATTATTAAGGATAATGACTTGAGCAAAGGTCTCTCCTAGATCCTACTGTAGGCCACCGAATGCTTTATCTAGCTTAGTTTAAGAGCCATTTTACATCTAAAAACTACTGGTACAGAGTGCATGGAGTCAAGTAAAAACAATCGGGGNNGGGGGGGGGGGGGGGGGGGAGGGGTGGCAGAAAAAGCACATTATGACAATGCATGTACTCATTTACCTAGTCCAAGAGAAAATATCTGTGTTACTGCAGAATTTGAGCATTTTGCCTTTTTTTATAGTGCTTATCCTCACTTTACCTTTATTGTTCCCACCTGACCGCTGTAACTCACCCCCGCACTGAGCCAGCACTGAGCACTGTACAGCCCAAGACCACCAAGACCACCACTGCACCTCTGCAGCTGCCTGTTCCTGCCGTGCTCCTGGGATAGCGATGCACCGTGTCGGTGCAGGGATACAGGAGCTGGGTTGGATGGGGATTCCCCCGAATGCGAGTGCACGGGGCAGGGGCGCGCCGGACAGACGGGCAGCCCAAGGAACACGCAGTTGCTCTACACAACACCACAGATATGCGCTCCATTAAAGAGCTGGTGCAATGGCAGCCCCTGAGTGTTTTCTAGAGACCTGCTCATCAGGAGACCCACACGTGCTCCCGATGGACCGATGCCTTTGTTACCCCTTCAGCAAGGCAAGCATCTCAGCCTCTGTAATCCAACCACAGATTTGGCAAGGGGTGGGGGAATAAAGCCTGTCAGAAAAATGGGCTATTATCTGCTGTATTCTCCATTAATAATCTATCTTTGTCCATTTCCTGGGTGGTTCTTTAAGGGAAGTTTCATTTCAGTAATTCCCTGACAATACTTGAACTTTGGAAGCAGGCAGCCATGTGAGAGCAGCATCCTCTCTTCTTTCAATTTATTTGTATTAGCAGTGCAAAATAATCTTTGTGGTTTATGACGTTGGTGTTGTTTAAACACATCTTCCTAATGTCAGAAATGCTAATTTCAAAAAGTATCTTTCTTTTTGTTTTTCCAATTAAAAAAAAAGAATCCGCTCTGTAATGAACAAATTACAATACAAAACAACCTTGCTAGGAGGAGCAAGCTGAAACTTCAGCACATCAGATGTATAGCCCCACAGCATTTTTTTCATGGCAAGGTTATCTATTGGGCTGACCAAGCAGACAGGCAACTGAGGATTCTGTTTATTTTTTAAAAATAAATCTCTACTGAGAAGTAAAGCAACTACCCTACTGCGCAGATGCTTCTGCAAATCAGCTAAGAGCTGTAACGACCACACAACTCCTAGCATGCTCCCTAAAACTCGGGGCATGAGCTTGGTGACAAGCTTGCTGTCAGAGGTCTGGTTTGCCAGGAGTCCTCACGATTTGACTTACTACAATAAAGATTCTCAACCTACTGAAACCATGCGTTTAACACAGCAAGTATGTTTTAAGCTATGCAGGGATTTCTTCTGCCTTCTTTTAACAATCAAAAGAAAAAAAAAAAAGAAAGCATTTGCTAAGCAATATAAAACCTTAATTGAATATTCCAGAAATCAATAAATACAGGGCACCAAACAAAACTAGCTTTGATCTAGTTACAATAAAAACTGTCACTGATTATATGGACATGTTTTCATGTAAAAATAATTATGGATTTGATGAAAACATCAACTTATTTCTGGCTGCTATTCAGCTTCAGTATGAATGCTCTTATTCCAGAATAAAAGCACCTTATTCCCAATTAACTTAGGTTATTTGAGATGTATTTACAGGTAAAAGTTCATCAAACCCAACCAAACCAATTTTTAAGTAACTCTTCACACAGAAAAGCATCAAGATTTATAATTTACCCCTTACATGAAATATACCAAGTACAGTAACATTAAGAGAACGTAAATGCTAGGACATTGCAGTTGTATTGATTTTTCCCAAAGACCTGCTTTATTAAAAGCGAAGTCCATTGGGTATACTCACAAATAAATAAAACAATTGTACTGAATTTCTCAGCTTCTCAGACTTTTACCTATTTCAGTCTTCTTATACCTGTCTTCTCTCTTCACTAATTATACATTCTCTAACAGAAACTAAGATCTACCTTCTAGATTACATTTTATATGACAAAAAATGGTTTTAAACAGAGATTAACAGGAGGCTGAATTTTAAACAGCATTGTCAAGCTATTGGAGTATCTGAAAATTTCTGGCTAGCACACAAGTCAGTTTGTCCACACTAGTTTCCTATCAGCATTTCCAGTCATAACTGGAACAGCACCAGAACTGCCTGTTTAGTTAATCTGAAACTTCTGGGAAGCCATCGTTATGCTTGCAAAGGTTGTCACCCACAAACCTCATTCATAACTGTTGGGAGCTCTTAACACTGACGCTGTCATCTTCCCAGAGCTGATAAGCATTAGCTCTAATGCAGCAGCTTTCTGCCAAGAGATTAATCTTCAGATCATTTTTAAACTTTATAAAACTGTGCATCTCTGAAGTGTGATATGACTTGCTTCATCCACGTGCACACTGCCCCGCGCTCCCCGTGAAACCTCTGCTGCAAAGGCTCGTAACACTTGCCTTAATTAAAGCCTTATGTCAAGAGTCGCTGCCAAAATCTGACTCTCCCTCTCAATCCTTCCCTTAGAGACTGCGAGGTGACCATGTCCCCCCAGGCTGTACCCTTGCTGCTCATCCTGTGGGCTGCGTTTGTATTTTTTGTGTTGTTTAGTAAGTTTTGAGTGGAACGAATTCCCACACAGCTTGATCCTATCACCTATGGCAAAACAAAGCCAACCAACCGAACCACAGTTTTCTCCCTAGTCACGACACCTCCCCCTCTCTCCCCACAAATCCCAAACCTAAAAGCAGTCTGGTTTGTACCAGATTTGGTATACATGGCCATAAATGACAAATGCCTGACATTAAACTTTATTTGCATCTGGGATGATGCAAAATGAACCATTTTGATCCTTAATACATAGTGAATTATTAGAGCTTTTAAAACCAAAGCACTTCACGAGAGACACCTTGTTATCACGTTGTTTTATTTCACAATGCTCATGTAAAACATGCATCCTAGGTTGCCTTAAACTGGAAGAGAGAGGCTGTATGGTGAAGGGACGAGCTACTGAAAACACTTTCTCAGCTCTCACTGTCAGTCCTAATGCAGCCAAGCTCCGTAACTATGGGCAGCAAAATCTGATTTAGCTTTTACAGGAGCCAAGCCAAGGAGAGCCTTACAGAAGTGATGCCAAAACTGCTAGAAAAGGGGATATGAAAGCAGCAGGGGTAAAGGTTAGCCAAACTGCAACTACTCGGGCTTCTCCATTTCTAAAGAAAATAGCATTATACGACAATATACGTGATAAACGTTTATATTTCAAAGACAGAGAGGTAATAATGTAATAATTACAAGGCTATCATCTGCTGCCAATTCTGTGCCTTAGAAGGGATGGAAAAAAGCCCACAGAAGTTGAAGAACTTTGCAATCAAACAGAACTAACAAGGAAACGGGGAAACACATAACATCGTGTGAGCCAAACCACACTGGAGATAAGACTAAAACTTTACCCTAAATGGACACACCACAGTGGTGAAATCCCTGTTCAGATGGTCATCCAACGCATAAGTTATATGCACACAAAGACTGAACAGAGGAGCTGAAGAACTGCCAGTTCAAGTCATGTGTAAAAAATAATTTATATGAATCTTCGATTCATGACAGTAGTCTCAGGAACTACGTATGAGGACTGTTAGCATGAAGTGCCAAAAAGTAGACTAGAAGTCATCAAAAGTTTAAGAAGCTCAATATGAAGGTGCATCCTCTCTCCTTTCTAGGTTTTCTGGCTTTGGTTCCAAGCCAATACTACTAAAAGTCTAACAAGGAAGGTATAAAATATTCCTCTAGCACGTAGCATTTTCTCCCAATGATAGTAATATAAAGCGGAATTAAATCATTGCTCATCTTTTGTTTTTTCCCTTTTCCACGCTAAACTGATTCAGCTCTAAAAGGTTCTTAGGGGCTAGAAAGAATGACAGACAGAAAAAAAGCCAGAAACATTATTCTGTGAATCACGTCCATCTTTTCTTTTCATTATGCTTTGAAAAATACTGATGCAAGAACTGGATGCCAGAACACCCATGCTGCCTTCATTATGTCTGTACACAGAGACACAACAACCATCTTTCTTACGCTCCTTCTCCACTAGCTATGCTTTCAAGGATCGCTTTCCTTCTTGAGCTACAGCACTGCAATGGGAGTTCGTTTCTAGTTTGTCCAACATAACCTCTAAATTCTTTCCAGAACTGCTCCTTCCCAGGCAGGGAGTCCCCTCTCTACTGGAGACACCTTACCAACACACGCTGGTACTACACTCCTCGTTATTTCCCAATAACTTTGTTGATTCTATCAGCAGAGCTTTTACACTCACTGCCAGGTTACTAATACAGATGAGCCTACATCTGAAAAGAGCTGAGGGCTCCTACAGAAGATGCCCTCCCTCCTGTGAGCGTCTCCATGGAGCCTTTTCCCACCGCTTGACTGGTACGTGTAGCTTTATTTACAAACAGCCTGTCATGTGGGACTACGTCAAACACCTCTACAAACCTGTTTTATATCTTTACAGTTACTAGTTCAACAGAGAGTAATTTAATCAAATAATAAAAGCACATGTTTGGTTAGACTATTTTCCATGGAAAATAATATTCGTACAAGCAGTCTTTTTTTTTCCCCTTTGTTGACTGAATACATTGACAGAGTTTCTTTTTCCAGGAAGGCCTAACTTTAGTAAATACAGGATGAAAAGAAAGAGATATGCAAAGTAGTATTTATAACAGGAAAGGGAGAATTGCAAAGGTGGTTGGGGAATACTGCAAGAAAACATAGTGCCTAGAAAATAATGCTAGTATGGTGAAACAAGAAACCACGTTATTTCTTGAACTAGGAACTCTGCAAAATACAGAGCTCTTCACAGAGACACAAACAGCACATGCTCTACGTCCGGGATTGCTGTCAAACTCTTTAAGACCCTTTTTATCCGCCATAGTGGCATCAAAAATAAAAGTACCTCATATTAAATAAAATAACTTCAATACTATAAAGTATTGTGACTATCTTTTTAAAAAAAAAAAAAGTCATAGATATTTTGTTACACGTTGTATTAGTCTTCTATACCGTGTTTCCCAAATTCAGATCACAGATAATTATCCCTTTTTCCCCATAATCACAGAAAAGTCTAGGTCGGAAGGGACCTCTAGAGATTACCTGGTCCGACCCTCTGCTGAAAGCAGATCAGGTTATGCAGAGTCCCTGATAGCTCTTCTCACCGCATCAGGGGGTGCTTGCTGCAGGTCCACTACAGCCCTGTGATGGGACCCCTGTGGGGTCTTTGTTAGTGAGCAAGTTTATCCAGATGCAGTTCTGAGCTGTAAGAGACTCTAAAACATGCAGTTCTGTCCTACTGCCCTTCATCTACTGGGGCTTCCTGAACATCTTCAGCATACAGTTTTAACACTCCTGATGCGAGATTTGTCCCCCTAGAGTTCAGTAAAGCCGATAATCTTGTTTTTCTCCTCTTTGATGAGAAAGAGAAAAAAAATCCCTCCAGTTCCACGTTACCTGGGCTTCTAGCCAGAGTAATTAAAAAAAAAAAAAAAGTAAATAAAAACCTTTCCAGGTTCTTATTCCCCTAGGTTATATGCTACCAAGATGGGATTTGTGTGCGTGCTGGTGCGGGGGGGGGGTTGGTTTTTCCGTGTTTGAACTGCGTGTTCCAGTTGCTGCCTTTGGCTGCCGGGCAGCAGCAGCTCACGCACAGGGAGCAGAGCCCCAGGAGGCACCAGGGAGCCTAGCAAAAGGGTTCCTGAGAGCCGCCGACTGCCACTGAGCAGTACCCTGGGGGAAAAGGAAGCTGCTGTCCTGGAGAGAAGGGAGATGTCACCGATTCACCTCTAAAGGACTGTTCTTTCTCATAGAGTCTAGCAGTGATCACCTAAATAAACAGCAGACCTGTTCGCACCTTGTACAGTCACGGCAATCACCATACAATCATTTCTGCTCCACATAGAAGGCAACTCTGTGCACATGCTTTTACATTTACCTAAACATCACTTGCATACTAGTGGAAACTTGTGCTCTGGCTCTCCTCACGATCTCACAGGCAAGCGAGCCTGTGAATCAGCTCTAGAGATTCGTTAACACAAGTCTTGGATGCTTGCCAAGCCCTGTCGCCAGCTAGTCATGCTGCAGAGCTGGCACCACCTCAGACTGTCAGACAGTAACACGTTGTCTTGAGCGGAAGGTAATTCTGATCCACCAAGAAGGTTAATTGTTAGAGGGAAAAAAAAGGCTTAGACAATCATTTTAAACAAAAGAAAAGCCTTTCTATGCATTCTGACATTCTACTCATCTTTAAGTGGATGCACTTCTGTGAAATCAGCATTTACACATCCTGCAAAGTAAATGCTCTTAGTAAAGATGTAATCCTCATCATGATGGAAACAGCTCACACCAATCAAAAAACCCCCAAACAGTTTAGTAGGAGAAATTCACCATCTGTTGAACTAAACTTGTGAAAGAAAGAAATTTACCGTAAAATGTTCCTGTGATTTATAGTTCTCATCCAGGTAAACTCGAGCTCTGTTGTAGTCTTTCATCGCATCACTTGATAACAATTCTCTAAAAGAGAAAGACGAGATTGAAAATATAAAGGGAGATGCAAAGGTACTATGTTGCTTTAGCATCGTTCTCTGTACTGTAACATCCCCAAAATCACCCAAAGGAACCACAGGCCCCCATCTCATTTTGGCGCGACTTTCAGGGACGAAAGTTTCCTGTGGTGTAGCCACCCGCCTGCAAGCTTCAGAGCTGACCACATCAGCTACGCGTTCAACGGGAGTCATGAAATTCTTAAGTGCCGTTTGGACACAGCTGTGAAGGACTCAAGGCTCTGAAGACCACAAAATTCTGTAAAATTGGGTGGTTTGTGCTAAAGGCCCTGTGGTCTCAACTTTAGAGCTTTACTTTCCTGAACCCCGTCGGCCTGCTGGCAGGCGCAGCCAGTTCATCGCAGGGCGAAGACGGCTTTTTGCCTCGATGGAGACCCGGGTCTCTGCGAGCAGCGGCTCGAGGAGCCCTGCCCGCGGCGCTCCTGCAGGTGGCTTTTAAGAAACGGGGTGCGTCCGAGGGGGGCGAAGGCCGCAGTCCTCCGCCGTTTGGACGGACTGGGGCGCGGCAGAACGAGCCCCCGGCACGGCTACCGGCTGGAGGCCGGG
>WAAD01010453.1:812056-885422 GCA_013389945.1 Fregata magnificens | reverse complement strand
CCCCCCCCCCCCCCCTTCTTTCTTTAAAAAGGGTGTTACACAAAGTTTCCATGCTGCAATACCAAGATGACCTTTAGCTTTTAGGTAAACTTTTAACTTCTGTATTACCACAAATAAAAGCTCTAAATACTCTCAAACACATTAAGCGACATGGACAACTACATTAGGGGGAAAAAAAAAAAAAAAAACCCTCTGCCTCGACACTTTCAACTAAAGCGACTGTTTGCCATGAATGCTACAAAAAAAGATCGTTACTAAAATTAGTAAAGATTTCCAATAGCTCCAGCTCCTAAACCCCTCCCGCCCCAAACGCTGGTACAACAGATGAGGAAGGAAGGGGTAAAAAGAAAAAGAAAAAAACCCCCATAAATAAATAAATAAATCAACAAAAGTCCTTTCTGTGTGCCCCTATGGCCCTCCCTTGCAAACAGCTTCTTGGATCTTCTTGAAGCTTCTTGTTGCCCCGTATTTTTTTCCTGCGAACTGACATTAAGGCTGTGGGCCTGCGTACTGGACACTTTACACAAGTGGGACAATAATCCAATTTGCATATTCTGTGACTACTCTATCATTTGCATAGCATCTAGTTCATCAAATCATCCAGTTTCTTGTTAAGCACTAAAACTCTTCCCCATCGCACACAAAATGCTCCAAACCACTACTCTCACGATCTGCGCTTTCACCTTCCTCCCAACAGCCACTTTCCCTCCTTGTTTCCAAGGCATGTTTTTGGGGTAAGAGAATTTCTACTGAAAAGAGGACGGGAGGCTAAACTAAAATATTTAAGACTCTGGTTACTGGTAACTATTCATAGTGAAGAGATGAGGCATAATAACCAGCATTAGGACTTCACTGAATTCTGCCTCCTTATAAGAAGGTTTCCCCCCCTCCTCGTTTGCTGCAATTTCTGATTATCAAGTGCATGGTACGACATACTTGCTTACAAGGCTTTTTAATCTTGATTTCAGTAGATTGTTTTCAACTGCAAATACTATTTTCTGCTTCGAACATTAGAAACTAGAGCAAACTCTGCAAACCCTGGGATTTTGCAACATCCTTCCCCCACAATGCCTGCTTCCACTTCTAACAAGTGCACAGATTTTGCTGTTGGGAGTCACACAGCATTACGTGGAGGATGACACGCGGGAGCGCAAAGCACAAGACAGCATGTTACTGAACCGCCCGGTTCCTTCTGCAGTGCTCAGGCTGATGTCAGGGAAAGTTACTCCACAGGAGGCGGATGATTTTCCTATCCACGGACTGATTTTGTTGCACATACCGGTCATTTACCATTGCTTTAGCAAAGCCAGGCTGGCACAACTGCCTCAGGACATCCTTCCAGAGCCACTGTGCAACATTGGTAACGATGCCACTCGCCTTTACAAAATGTTTACACGTTTCTCCAGCTCCACAAACAAACCAAAGCATGCAACGTGCTAAGCTGTTCCAGAACACGCCGACAACCTTGTGCCTTTTCACTCTGTACCCACACAATCAATGCAAGTCCCGGTCACAACTGTTGCCACCCGCAAGCCAGAAGTGAAGAGCTGACACCTCTGACAGGGTCACCGTTTACTGCACAAACACAAGAAGACAACCCCCCTCAGCAAAGAAACTCCTGACAGGCAAACTGTCTTCTCTTAATCACCTCTGCGTGATATTTAGGTGGTTTTTAGCAAAATGATTGCTTGTTGTTTGTTCTCCTCCTTCCCTAAACATGACGCCCAGTAGGCTGGGTATCTTTTCTCATAGATATTTTATCCCATTACAACACTCGCTATCTTCAGGAATATTTATCTTCCAACCATACCTTCTGTTCTGCCTTTTTTTTTTTTTTTAACTAAGGAAAAAAAAAATAGTCTCTTGTAAAACCACTGAAGACGTAATTCCCACCCCTTCCAAAAATTTTGGTGGCCTAGAGCCTATTCTGACCAGCCAGTTACAGGGGCTGCCAAAAGCATTCAACTGAACAAATGTTGTGAGCTTCATATGTTACATTTCTGCAAAATGTGACTGTCTTATTACTAGGGTCTAAAACAAAACAAACAAAACACAGCCTGCAAATCCACAGCATTTGAAATAACTGACTATGCTACCACAGAGATTATAAAGATTCTTAAAGGTTATGATCAAATTGTTTAATGAAAGGGAAGATTCCAAGATTTTATGAATATTACTAAAAAAGACAAATATGCTGGAAGAAAAACAGTAAATTGTTTAGTAATCCCATGGGTAGGGTGGTTAATGGTTTTAAGGGCATTCCAGTAAAGTTTCACTTATATGCACTGATAGCCTGACTGTTGCAAATCAGACATCAATTACGTGAAAAGTCTGTGATTGCAGTCCATCTCAGAAAATGGTGCTTCCTATTTTAACATCAATTCCATCTATAGCACACAAAAAGTTGTTCTAAATCACATTTTTCTTTTGACCACATTCAAAGCAAAGTAGCTGCCCTATTTTTAGGTTTGAAGTCAGACACCACCTAAGATTTCACTATGACATAGGACTCTGTGCCTTTTCAAGCACAAGCACGTCTCCTTTCAAGCTAAGATGGTTTCAACGAAGTCAGCTGTGACCAACAAGTGGAAAGGTACTTTGAGAGTAAAGCTTAGAGAGAGTCATCAAACTTGGAATAAACGGAGCTTAAATACACCTATCAAAAGGCTTTAATAAGGCTTTAATACTACGTGTGACCCATCTGCAGACCGCACACAGATACCAATCTTCTCTCTGTCGGGACAGCAATCACAGCAACAAACTCCATACTGAAAGCGAAGCGCAGAAGATTCTGCAAAGGTGCCCAAGGCCCCACGGTGCTCTCATCCTGCATGGGTTTCCACTGGCCTTCCCGAGGGGCGGAGAGGAGTGAGTCGTCTCGTTATCAAACTGCTTGCTGTGACCAAAGCAAACCTTTGGCCAACGTGGTGGTGCAGGGGGCAGCTCACGCCAGGGCTGCCCGCCGCACCCCCCCGCAGCAGTGGCACCAGCACGTACCTCACCCAGCTGAGACGGTCCTGCTTCAGTGTTTTAACTGTGCCATGGGACACCCAGCACGTTTGTGCTGCTTCGCTAGGCACGGGCTTATATGCGCTGTACTCCACTTTATACATAAAGATTCATATTACAGATAGATATACATCCATCTATGGCAGCAGTACTGCACGCGGGAAAAAGTACATTTCTGCAACGTCTGCAGCTACTCATGGGTATTTTAGCCATTCCCATAATCTCGATGGCTTCCTCACACAAAGAAGAAAAACTGCAACAACGAATGAAGAAATGAAGAAATAATTTAATCTGTTATTGGAAGTTCTAACCTAGCCCCCACTCCCAAATCAACGCATGTTTTAGATAGCGAGTAAGCATAACTGCTCGACGTCCATTCCAACTCCAAGGTTAACAAGTGAAAAAGTGACTTCAGATGGCAGCCAGCTCACTGAGTGCTCCTTCTTCTCCTCTCAAGGTAAAAAAAGCAAAGCACAGTTTGTACCTTCTCTACTCCAGAAGTAAGACACAGCTACAGAAAATCACCATGTGGCCTTTGTCGGCCTCATTACAAACACTTTCCCCTTCTTCACCAAAAAGGGTGGGGTTCTCCAGCACACAGGAGGTCCTTCAACTTTCAAGGCTTCGCAGTCCTAAACTAAGCCACAAAGGAGCTGCCAGCTCTGGATTCAGCTTCCCACTGTCCCACTGGCCCCCAGCTGTGCCACAGCAGGGCGGCCCCGTCTGCCTGCCCGCACCCTCCCGGACCCCAGACCCTGTGCCCGGAGTGGGTGGGTTCCGAAGGGGATGGCAGGAGCAGGGGCGGTACAGCTACATGTAGAGCCCTGATCCCGCCAAGGAGGGCTGCAAACAGGCATGGGATGGAAGCCCCTCCTGACCAGCAGCTGTCTGGCAGGAGCTGACTTTCAAAACACCTACAGATCAAGGAGAGATACTCCTGGCCACCTTATTCATGTTCACAAATTAAAAAATTAGTTCAGTGATGCTAAGTCAAGAGGCANGGGGGGGGGGGGGGGGGATCTACTGGGCTTATTCTCAAATTATCATATTTCAAGACAGCAAGTTCCTGAAGCTTAGCTTTTGGAGATGAATTAAACAAACAAAATTCTCCATTTTCCTATAGGACAGGTACTTTTCTGGCTTCACAGAGAAAGCTGAAAACACAAATCCGAGGAATTCCAAAGCCAGAGCACACAAATGACAAATTCAGATACTCTGTGCTCCTTCTGAAGAGTATCACTACTTGACAATAGATGCTCAGAAAAATCTACACCTTCAAACAATCACCACCCTAACCTACACCAAACCAGAGGCAGAGGGCTCGGGGAGGTTAAATCTCTCGTTTAAGTTGCCATCACACGAGCACATGTATTCTTCACGCGCTACCTTTGGGAGAGGGATGGAGCACGGGGAGAAAAGGAGGAACACGGGAGGAGAGCTGACATTTGTTTCTTTCTGCTTTATACAGTAATTTAAACTTTAAAGTTAACATTGTGCCATGGTTTGGCCAAAACAGGGCACTGTACCAGCTACTAGGAAGAAAATTAACTCTATCCCAGCCAAAACCAGGACACATTGAATCCACAGAAGAGAAGGAACATGGTGTTCCTCAATCATTTGGTGAATGTTCTTTATGATACTGTGTTTTAATTAGATGATGTACTTTGATCAGTTTGTTAAGCATTCACGAATAGGTGAATGGATCTCTCGGAAGCCTTTTCTTGTTCCTAAACCATCTCACTACTAGAGCACTACCAGAGATGCTGACTTTCTACTGCTTCTTTTTTTTTTGCAAAAGCTGGCTGGCTTTAAGCCTTCTTATTTATCTACATGTAATGAAAATACAATACCTACAGCTTATATCATAAGGAAAAGCGTTATGAAGCCCCCAAATGAATGCCATGTATTCATCCATCGGATCAAATGGAAAGAGCAGAGCAGCAAGGAGGCAAAGCTTCACTATAAATTTAGCAATGGGAAACAAGCAAGTTTCTGAGATCCAGGCCACTCTTTCCTCCTAGGAGCCTGTTGTCAGCAGCACGTCAAGGGCACCGTCTATTCCAGTGCTACATGACAGGCATGGGAAAGGCTCCACCCACCACCTCCTCCAGGGAGCACGTCAAAAGCCAATACCTATAAGTATCTGGAAAAGAGTTCAGTTGAACTCTTCCTTCATCTTGTTTTAGTTTTCCTTGGGGGAAAAGCAGCAACTAATAGTGAACTGGTAGAAAACTACCCAGTACTTGATAGTTAAATCAATTTTAAACTACCAAGTCAGATGTCACCCACAACGCAGGCTCCACTTTTAAAAGACTGGAAACCGATGAATCCAAGGAAAACAGATCAGACAAAACAACTTCTCTCAGCTGTATCAACTGTGCTGTCAACAAAAGCGACTGATAGCATGCTTCTTTACGGGCTGCTACATTGTAAGCTGTCATTAAAAACACCCCCGAAAGTTTATTTAAAATATTTTTTTCCTGTTTCTATTTCTTGGACAAACTGTTCAATTTAACAGCATTAGATCTTCCGTATTTTTCATGTTAATAATGTAGGATATTTGTAGATCAATGGCAGAGTTTAAAAATTTTAGCATGTGACATTTAAATGTTATTTTAGTCCTCCATATGCTACCACATTCTCAGAAATGCATACAGCATATAATCAATGATGATACATAAATGAAGTGACTTGTATTTACCTATCACAGCAATTAAAATCCCGTATTTTAATTTACTGAAACTTAAAAACAAGCCCCCAAAATACTCCTTCATTGTTATGTTCTTTGACATCAATTCAAAGATGTGTTTCCATTATGGGTTTAATTTCTAGAAACATTTTAAACTTAGAGTGGTAATTGCGCTTCCTTTTTTGTGGAGATTATTTCGACTGCTTACAAAAGAACTTCATCCTCAGAAGTTATGCAAAATGTATTGACACAACTACATATGCAAAGTGAATTCCTCAGAAGAATGGAAAAAAATTGCGGTCTGCGGTTTATCTGGGTTTCAAGTTTACGAAGAGGTATTAAGAGTCATTTTCCAGTACTTCTGATGAACTTCAATTTGCAGAGGTTTTCAACAAAGCACGCAGAATACAAATTAAAAAAAAATTCTGAAGTTGTAAATTTGCTAGGTTGCTACGTAGCCTAATATCAGGACTGTGCTGTGCTACTTTTGGTACAAGCGTATTAGTCTCTTCCCTAAGGAGCTTTTTATAAAGTTTTATTCCACTTCCTACTGCGTTTGTGAACACGACGTAAACAGTCGTCCTGCTGCACACACTGAAGGGAGGAAGAAGGGTTCAAGGCTGCTGAATGGCACTGTTCCCCAAAACACGCCGAGGACTGCCTGTCTGTTACCAGCAATGAGCAGAACGGGTAACCTTTTTTTAACACTCCCCCCATCCCCCAACCCCCCAATACAGCTTTCTCAGATTGCAGATATGGAGGGCAGGGGCACAGAGAGGGAGGGTGGACATAGCAAAACTACTGCAGCTGAGGGATGGGTTCAGGCGTATTTTAGCTTTCACTGGTCCGGACCCTGCACTTGACTGGCCACACAGGAGTGTTAATGAATCGTTTTCTTCCTATGTTGAACTTTGTATACACAATATTCACTGGACCAAAGACAGACCACGTCCAGTTACATGCTAGGGGTCTCTGCTCTAGGATACTAGCAGCTCCTCCTTTTCCCCTCCTGTTCCTGTTTTCCACAAACTATTCAGAGGCATTTCTGTAGTGCTCACCCCACTTCAGTGAACAAGTGAACATGTAAGGAGTCTCCTTCATAAAGACGCATAAGTAATGTGATGCTGAAAAATATGCAGTGATCGTAAAAAAAAAAGTTTCTACCTATTTCAATGTACTTTGTATTTTTTTCATAGGAAGAGTCTTCCCTGAAGATGTGGAGATGGTTTAAATCAGAATTAGCTGAGAAAGCCTGCACAGTGTGAGCATCATGTACATACAGCAGTAATCAATCAAGATGGAAGAGGAAAAAGAAACATGAATCTTTTGTGAAGTCAACAGACAGTGAGGCATATAGGACTGGTTATTGCATCTCAGATTTCTGCAAATCCATTAAACTTGCCAGAAAAAGCTAACTCCAGTATTTTACAGCCTTGCAATAAAGGTCATAGGCTGCACCAGTAACCTGACCAGATAAATAATTACAGGACATTTTCAGTTACAAAAAAGCAAAGATAAAATATTGCTAGTAATTTTTTCTGTATACAGTTTCACTTTAAAACTTGAACAGCAGAATATTGTTGCTTTAACCATTTTTGTATAGGAGATGTAAAAATTAATAAAAGAATCTCACAATCGATCAGTTCTGGCAGATGCGATACGAGCTGTCAGAGTGAAACAGCACTCAGTACTTAGCAGGGATGACACCTTTGTGTTCCACCAGTGCTCATTTGCTATTGCTTATTTACATGTTTCTGCATGAACTCAGCAAGTTAAACAAGTCTCTACTGCTATAACTCAATGTGTTAGTGGGGCTTTTATGCTTTAAAAAAACAAAAAACAAAAAACAAAAAAACCAAAAACAAACAAACAAACAAAACCCACCACAAACACACCAAACCAAAACACCCCCCCAAACTTTACAACACATTTTATAATACGGGTTCAGTTTCAGTATTTTCACATTGCCTAAACAAGAAAATTTTCAAGAAAGAGCAGACAGCAGAACTGATCAATTGCAAACCAACACCAGAAATTGTTAGATTTCAATATAAATATAATATAACTGGACTTGCCAACAGTTGGGTGGGTGGTTTTTTTTTTTTTTTTTTTAATTACTCAAATATATTTCTTACTCAGGAGACTTAAAAGACCATTACATACCAAACTAAAGTCATTTTAATAAAATGTCAAACCTTTTTTTAGGCAGAGGACTGTCAACGAGAACAAATTATGTTTATAAGCTGAACTTTTATCATCATCACTTAGAAATCCAGGAAGAGACATACTCTTTAGGACTGGTTTTGACTATAAAATAGTGACTTCAACAGCAAAAGATCTTTACATTATTAGTTAAGCCAGTAAGCAAATGTGCATAGAACTCCATGAGAAAATAAGTTTTACCTTACCTGATAAAATTCCCGAAGCCAATTCTTCTGTAAGTTTTCTGGCTGAAAAACAAAATACAAGAATTAATTAGAGTAATGTATTTTTGTAAAAACGTCCCCATATTTTTGCTTTCCTCAGTGCATTCAAGTGGGGAGTTTTTTCCACAATTAAAGAAAAAAAAAAAAGTACAAACATGAGGCTGTTCCTCCACAAGCACCAATGGATGGACCTCTCCTTACCACTAAGAAGGTACATTTTGTATACAACTTCACAACGTTCATATGCATACAAGATTATCAAGCAATTAAATCAACAGACTTGGTACATATTGAAATACGTGCTTTTAGAAGTACACATTCATTGGCTGGATATCACAAACTTTATATGAACTGCCGATACCCAGCTCCTGCAATCTGAGCTTCAAATTACATGAATTTACATCCAATAAATTGGCTCAGAAGGATGACCGTGCTTTTGCAGGATGCTTGAGCACATTAGAGCTCCTGTCAAGGACAAACTGGGAGAAGCATTTTAAGATTGCTACAGAAGTTATGCAAACTGAAGCAGCAAAAATATGGTAAGTACAAAGTTCTGCCTTTTCAGAAACATAGCCCACCCCAGATAAGATTATGGAGGGAGATAACCAATTTTCACACATTAAACGTACAGCTACAAGAGAAACATTTGTTCAGTTTTCTCTTCAACAAGACTTCTGGATTATTTTTGCATCACAGTGGGGAATAAAAACCCAAATCAGACTTTTTTCTCCCAGAAACAGCAGGAATGTACAGTATCTGTGGTAGGCAGCAGAACGTATTGAACTGAAAACCAGAGAGATGCCTCAACATCCTCCCTTTAGTAACAGTTATGACACCAGCTGCCCGGAGGCAAATATACAGGCATGAAATTTCTGTTCTGCTCTATTTTCCCATCAAGTGTGTTATTTTCAAATAGTTGGATACAACTTTATGCTCACTAATTTATATTGACTGCTTGTTGTGTGAAGATTTGTCCATAGGTGGCTATAAAGATTTGTAAGTAGTAAAAAAAAAAAAATTTTTTTTCTGGTCTACAAGTCTATAAAAGTCATCCAGTTCTGTAAGCCTACAAAGTCTACAAGTCTACAAAAGTTTTTTGAAAGCTGGGGAGGGAAAAAGCACCATGTTTGTCCCTTGCTATCCGTCACCTCCCTTTTGCTGACCACTCCTTGACAATTCAGGAATTCAGACATTATTGGTCAAGAAGGTGAAATTTTCACTCCTTAGGAACAATTATTCTTTCTAGCAATGAACTTTCTCAGTATTTCCTATGGAAGTTATTGCTCTCGGTGCAGGGGAGCTGCTGGCGCAGGGGCACGGCACGGGCGCAAGCAAGAGCAGAGGCCCCTCGTTCTGCGCCTGAAGCCAACCGGGACGAATCTTGGCCCAAGCTCAGGGACGTCTTAAATTAACACAGAACAAAACATCCATGTCTCCCACCTGTGCCCTTCCCCTCGGCTGAACAGCGTAACTCAAAGCCAGAATAAGGAAGCTGCAGACACAAATAAAAACTGTAGGCAGCCAGGCAGGCAATAAAATAGTCCCTCTAAAAATGCCATCTCATTAACCGCTTATTTAGCAACTTAACTCTTTTTCTACTCGTTCTGAACTTAATGAGACAACCCACTGAGTACCACTAAGTAAGGATTGTTGCTTTTATAAAGGCAGCAACAAGAAAACAAGCAAACCAGGAGCCGCTATGATTTCAAGCTGACTTCTAACCTGAAGTTAGGAAGATAGCACAGGATTTCTTGATTTTTCTTTAATCACTCCACAAAAGAGATATGAGCTGGGAACATGCTTTGGGTATGATTTGTGTATGATCTAAACCAAAAGGCCAGATTCAAATTATCAGGAAAGCAAGATCTTAGGGATTGTGTAATTTCTAATTAAAATTTTCTGGTAGTTATGAAAACTAGATAACCAAGTCTTGTGTTAGGCCACAAGCAGACTTCAGCAGTGCTGTGTATTTATTTTCAAAACAAAGTATGGCCTTACTCAGTAGGTAATAGGCAATTTTCATGTTAACAAACAAAGAAACCCCACGCACTCCTTACTTCTCTTTATTTATGCCAGTCACAAGAGGTCCTGGGGACCTCTTAAGTTTTAAGAACAACCCAAAATCAACAGAAGTCAGTCATTGTTGTAAACCCACTAAAGAAAAGCAAACCCCACTTCAGCCTCTATTCACGGACAGGAGCTAGATGACAGGTGACACAATATCCCAAAGAATGCAAACCTGAATTTGAGGCAAACGCACTCCAGAGTGCGGGACTCTTCGCCGAAAGCCTCACCTAGTTTCAGACATAGTCATTCTATGTTAAGCACAAACATAAGATTTTTGTTTAGCATGTTTTGAGATTTTCAGTTAAACCTGAGTGCAAATCTGTAAATAAGGATGGTACAGCTACTGATGTTAATTTATATTAGCTATGGCTTTTTAAGGGAGAAAAAATTGGTACCAATCAAGAATATTTAAAGCAAGTTATTCCTACTTGAGGAATCCCAGGGGAGAAAAAATAAAGCACAAACTTACTTTTGTTTTTAAATACTACTGCAAGTGGTAGAAGTCCCCCCATTTGCTACATGTCTAAATGAAAACACTGTAAGATTAAACATAAAAACAACCCGGTACATCAGAGGGAAGTTGACAAGACGGCTCCAGGGCCCTCCAGCAGCTCCACACCTACCTCCCATATGCCGGGCGAGATTGTTTTTGAGAAGTCAGATCAAATATTGAAAAATTTGCCAAACTAAATCCCAAGCAGTGACAGCAATCCCTCAGATGAGCAACCTATAGGGGCTCCTCACAGTGCAGTGACCCAAGACTTACCCAATTCTTCTACCACTACCCAGTTCTTCTACGACTCCCAGCTCCCCCTCCCCAATGCGGCACCCAAAAGCCAATGTCTGTTACAAGGAGAAATAATGATTTCGCTCCTGAGAAGGGACAAGGGGTTACTGGATTTTGTTCTGTGCTCCTAGTCCTTCTGATGCCCTGGGACATTGCTTGCAGCAAGTGTCAAGGGCAGACAGCTAGAACTTAGAGCGATAAGACACCATCAAAATACCATCTAACATGGGCTCATGTTGAAGCAGCAGGAAGAGGCCAGATGAGTGCAAAACCAGATGGCCCTAGCTCTTAGTGGCAGCTCTGCCACCATGGTTCTTGGAGACGTACTGGGGATCACCAGACCTTTCTGTGTTTGGTGGCCCCACAAGATGAGTCACGGCAGAAAGCCAACAACGCGCTTGCTTGTTCCACCTCTGCTACCCAGCCTGAGACGAGACGGGCGATACTATTTACTTGTCCTCTTCATTACAGCTTTGAGATCCTTGGATGACAGATATTCTATATGGAGAGCATCACTGCATCGACCCATACCTCCCACTGGAGGAGATACAAATACATATAGAAAACTCAGAGCTCCCCAGAAAATTCAAGATCTCAAACCTACGCGAAACAAATCTAGAGCAGCTACATTTTGAAGGTAGACCAGGAACACATTTTGAATGTAAGGAGTCGTCAGCCACAAGCAATGATTAAAATAAAAGCTGCTAATAGCACTCCTGTTGCCACATCTAGCTATTATGATATGTACCAACTCATGTATTTGTGAAAAAGGAGGAGCAGCCTGCAAATAGATTCATGTGGAGGAACACTGCTTTGGAGTTTGGGTTCTTGTTTGTTTGTTTTTAAAAAAGGCTTTCCTTTCTTCTGATTTGTAACCCCAACAGTCACTACCTGGAAGCCGATGGCAGATGTCCTCTGTGGAGCTGCTGTGCACTTTCACCAGGTGCACCCAGAACTTCAGCTCAGGAAGAAAGGATGCCACCCCACCAACGGCCTGGACAACCTGCACCTGACTCCTTGTGAACAACATTCGAAACAGCTCCATACCCTGCCCATATAACCCCTCCTGACACCCACCGTATTTTAAATTTGCTGGCACAGGCCAGCATTCAAACAGAAAGAGGAAAAATGAATTCAGGCCACTAAGTAGAGGTACACCTACCTAATTTTACAACTTTGCTTGCCTGCACACCCCTTTAAACTAATTAACAACAGAGAACAGTCTCGGGGGGAATGCATTTATAGAAATAATTCCAGAACTAAGCCAGGTACGACAAGATGAAGCAAGTCACCAAAAGCTGCAGGACCTTCCCGACTTCCTCCTTCCTTTCTCCTCTTCTGAGCAGCACAACAAAAATACCAAAGCTGCAGTCAGGAGCACTCACTGGGGGCGAGGGATGTCGGAGAGACTCGTAATGCCGAGGGCCCCAGGCCGGCTGCAGGGTCAGGCCCCGTCCCCACCAGGACTGAGAAGCACCGCTCGCCGTCCTGCCCCGGAGATGGCAGCAGGGAGACAAAGTGCCAAACACTGGCCTGCAGCTGAACGCCCAGCACCAAGGTGCCAGTTTTAAACAAGTTAATGCTGTAAAGCGTTGTTAATTGCACCAACACAGGTAAGAAGTGAGGGGCCGACTGATCATCACAGTTCACACCTGAGATTCTTCTGGAACAGGTGACAGCAGGAGGCAAAAGCCCAATGAAATAACATGAACAGGTGCAGAATAAAGCTCTCACCTGCAGATTAATTCCTTCTGGGATCCCACAGAACACAGGAAGCTTTGAAGAACAAATGACAAAGACAAATCTGAGCAGGAGAAACAGCACTGGAAGATGCCAGTCAAGTCCCTTGGCAGGTAATTCTGGGAGATAAGGTGCTAATGAGGTCACTGGGGCTACCAACAAGGACTCCTCTGCGCAGGGCCGGGGGTTTCGGTAAGCCCCTGTGGTTGCTGTGACTCACCCCCAGCCGCCCGCCGCTCAGGCTGACCATCACCTCCCCGGCTCCGCAGCACCCAACCGCTCCCCTCAGCCGCAAGAAGGACCCTGCCACGCTCCCGACTGCCGTGCCCTCCTCCTACGATCCCTCCTATGGCATGACCACATCCTTCCGTTCTGTTTTTACCACTCTGTGGTAAAATTCTGTAATCTAGCCCTCTGCCTCAAACTCCTCCCTGGTCACGTCCGTATAAATGAAATAATGTCAGGTTTTGAAGGACCGGAGATAACAATCAAGTGGAAAGATAATCTATCTTCCTCTTATTTTTCTGTCTAAAAATAGGCACATTATATTTCATGTCTTCCAGACTCTTTGGCCTTCTTCCCATCCTTCCTCTCCACAATCTGTCCTTCATTAAATTATCTCATTCTTTTTGTAATGTAACTGAAATTAATCTTTTCCTTGTCCTCTTCAGTGCTAAATCCTTTTATACCCACCCACTGATGAACCGATTTCTCCCCATTCACTAATCCGAACCCCGCTTTCTTAGCCTCCTCACTTCTGGCTCCCCCCGACCTCCAGTCCTGCAGCAGCCGTGTTTGCTCTGGGTCCTTCTCCCCCACCCACACAGCAGCCTCAGCTCACCCCCTCAGGGATCCACCAAAGAGCAACGGGCTCCAGTGATGCCAGGAAAGACAAAGAAAGATGCAAGAAAAAGGTTTGAGCATCCTTTCAGGAGTCCCTCTCCTGAGCACCAAGTGCTCTTCTCTCGTGCCATCCTCCCTCGCCAACGCGGCACAGGGCCCCGGGCCACTCTACCCAGCGCTTGGAGAGCACCGAGCCTGTTCAGCACAGCTTCGTTTAAAGTATTTGCTTGCATGCTTTAAACGTGGTGTTCATGAGCTGAGCAGATGTGCACAGGCTATGTCCTCCAACGCACACAAAAGCTTGGGAAGTTTGCTGTTCTTTGGGCTGTGCTGTTGTAGTTGAGCCCAGCAAATACCCCAAAGCCTTGGGGAACACGTTCCTGGTTTCATCCTACCATTTCATCTAATGGCACACATTTTGACTCAACAGAGCCACAAATAGAAACCCTACCCCCCGAAACAAGCACAACTTCTTTCTAGACTGCAGAACCACGTGGGATCCATGTTAAAATAACAGAACACGCGTGCCGCTGCTCCCTTCAATTAAAGGCCGTTTTGACCTTTTCCTGGAATTCCGAATCCCACTAAAACCGTTTCTTTTCATGCCGAGTTTCCATTTGAAGTCTATTTATGTCACACTGGTTACTGTATTGGTCAGGCTTGTAAGAAAAAGTAGTAAGCTTGCGAACACATGGATACCACATGAGTTGGTAATATCCCCAAAACAAGTGGCTTTTCAAAATGAACATACAAGTAGTCTCTCTTCTCCCCAGTGTTTCCATTTCCTACAAAATTACACCCAACAGTCAAAAGAAAGTTTTAAGCCTGTTGCAAAAATATATTCAGACAGGGAAGAAGTCTTTTCAAAAAAGGAAAAAGAGAAAATATATTTAAGCAGGGTAAGAAGCCTTTCATTCAAGAAGACAAAAAAAAGGAAAGCGAACTAAATGAAACCAAATTAACAGCCTGGAAAATTTCTTTTTAGTTTCAGAGGGAAATGGAAGAAAGCAGATGAATTATACAATGCAGGTTCTATTTTGTGAAGTTTATTTTTAGCTAAGAATAGGCTCATTTTTTAAGCTAAAAGAAAAATTCTTGACTCACTTTGTTAAAACTCTCTGAGCTCCAAAATGAACACAGAGAACTGGCTGGTTGGACTTTGCACACCAACTTGAACAGGAAGTCCAACCAACCAAAATTTCTAAATGCCTGACTTAAGCAGTCCTAAGAGCCCTACGTGGACGAAGGGATTCCCCAAAACCCTGTGCTTGAAAGGTTTCTTGGCATTGCACAGCAACACGCTGGCCCTACTGAAGTCATATATTCTAAGGATGCAGTCCCTGGCAGTACCCAGAGCCTTCTTAAACTCTTCCCTTTGATCTATACTCCATTCAGAGAAAAAAAGTGAAATAGAGGCTATTTTCCCCTGCATTTGCTATATTTGGTTTTCTGCTTATTTAATGAAAAACAAAACCTTTAATCAAGTTCTGTTTGACCAGAGTTACGAGGCTTACTCAAAAACTGGTTTCAGGCCCATCAACATGACCGCTACAGCTATTTCACTAGAATTGTTTAGATTAAGAGTTTAGATCAAGATTTTTGATCTCCTATAGTATCTTCAAAAGTTTACTGGCAACTTCTTGCAATTTATATTCAAAGACCTATTTGATTTTAATCTTTTTTTACCTTCAAATAGACTTGTAAGTACTCCTGTTGCTATGCTCTAAATATCAGACTATACAGATGATGCCAAAGAAAACCCGCATCAGACAGGTACTATTATTGCGGCATTTTTTACCAACTTTACATTCACAGTTGACAAACAAAAAGATGATACCCCGCACGTTATGCTCACATTATTGGTTTACCAGACTTCAAAGTCAATGTAGACAAACCAACCAGGATCAAACAGGAAAACAAGAATTATTCATGAGTCTAAAGAAAACTTTTAAGGAAAAGTGCAAATCCCTCCAAATCTGAACTTTTAACGCTATGTATTTTTTACATACATTAGCACAGACAACTTCCAAATGCAAATGCAGTGCCACTTACTTCAATCTTTCTGAAAGGTCACAGCTTTCCCAGGTAGCAGTAGAAAAAGAAGAAAGCCCCATCCTGCTGCTGTTACACCCCAGAGAGTGACAGTCATTAAGTTCAAGAAACAAATGCATGGGAGAAGTAATATAATATAATTAGACCAATTAACGTAGTTAGAAAAAATGGGCTTTTGGACACACAAGCGTTTCGTTGTAAAGTTTAGGGCAGTTTTACCCCGGGCTGAGAAAAGCAGTGGCTCGTTGGACGCTGAACCAAGAGAAATGAAGAAACAAAGGCAGAAGGTAGTGCGTGGGATAAAACCGTGCGTTAGGGGACAGGAGGAGCGAGGCCGAGGAAGGGGCTGTTGCTCACCCTTCCTATTACACGGGACGCTGGCTTGCTCTGCCAAGTGCCGAATAAGACAGACACAATGCAGAGGGTGAACACCGAGAAGCGAAGACAGTCTGGGCCTTCTGGTGGCCTTGTGCCTGAAGGAGAAGGGCTGAAGTCTCTGCAGCTGAAGTCCTCTCCCCCTCACAGGGGAGGGTGGCAGAATTCAAGGACAGCAGTACATTAGTGGGGCAGACTAATGGACGGGCTGTCCTGGACTGACACCCTACAGGACAGAGCCATGCTGGCATGAAACCTGCTGCAGTGTTGGGTTGGTATTTAAGGACCGAGGTCCCTGGCACAGCAGCCTCTCAAAGAGGCACTGGAAACAACCATCTTCGTCTCTCCTGTTCAACCTGACCTGCACTGCTGATAGCCGAGTATCTACTAAAAATGCAGTAAACCCCTATTTTGTTTATTTACCTTCTCTGTTGATCTCCCTTCCTGTGAATGGGTCTAAATCAAGACACAATACATGGTGGAAATACAAAAAGAAACCGAAGCAGTTACGGTTTTCTGCGGAGTAATGCAGAAGAGGTGCTGCTCGCAGCCTCCGCAAGGAAAAACGCTGAAGGAACACAGGCGAAGCAGCTCTCTAGAGAACCCGAGACAGATAAACAGGCCGTGGCCCAGAGCTGTGCGCTCGCTAGCACGTATCTCCAGCAGAAACAGCAGGAAAACCTAAAGCCTGGGCTTCCTATCAAAAAACATCAGAAGCTGGAAGAAAAATACTAAGCATCTGCTACTTGTTTTGAAGGCTATGTGTTTCCAAATAATTGAAGCTGTCTACAGACTACCCTGTACACATGAGACATCACCACCTCTTGAAACAACGGAAACCATGTGTACCTAAGACTGCAAGAGACACAAAAGTCAGACCTTCCCAGCCAGGGATGGTGCATTCAAAACCAAGTAGCACCCTCTCTTAAACATAGGAAATGCAGCCTTGAACAATAACAGCAAAGGGTAACCTGTTAATGAGTAAATAAAGTATTCTGGCCACATCTTAGGGAAACATCAGGAATGATGAAATTGAACCGAATGAAAGTGATGAAGCAATGACCAAGTGCCTACCTCTTCAAAGGAGCTGGAGGTAAAGCTATATTACGGTTGACACCAAGACCAGAATTAGTCTCACCTCTAACGACACAAGACAGGGACAGGGAAAGAGCTGCCTTTCTTTAACTCCTAAAACGTAATGGTAGCACGTGCTGTCAGGACTCCAATCTGGACAAGATCTTCCAAACTTTCAGGACCTCACTGACCTTGAAAACCAACCTAACATGTTACGAGAAGACCCTTAAAACAAACAAACAAAAAAACCCAAACAGATCCCCACAAAAGCAAGGCTAGGAGTAGACACCTCAAGAGCAGCAGCTGAAACAAGCTCTAGCTCTTCAGCAGCTTCAGCTGATGAGGCCGATGCCATAACAGTGCTTAAAAAGGCAAAAGAAAAACTTGCCACTAACACCAGACTTCAGCAACTGCATCTTGCACCGCTGAAACGAACTGTGCTCTCCACTAATAGTTTTGACAAACTTCTGGCTTCTGAACAGCCAAGACACTGACGTGACCTTAGAGGTACAAAGGCACAGCCCGACAGTGAGACACGCAGGAAGCAGATCTGTGAGAAACACTCTCTGGAGAACAGCGTACTGCACACCAACGAGCACTGTTACACCTATCAGAGTGCAGAAATACAGCTACGTGAACAGCAAGCGGGAGAGAGACCACAAAGAGGTGCCAAGTCTCTGTTAGGCGAAGCAGCAGAGGACAAATGTAAGCCTTTGGATTTCAGGGGAAGTTGCATGGGACTCTTCTGTGGAGAATGGGTTAATACATCCACAAGCAGAGAAAGTAACTGGCCTCTGGAAGTAAGCCTGGAGATTTTAAAAGGCTGAGAGTCCTGGCCACGGCGCTGCATGGCGCAGGAAAGCACGGCTCAGCCCCACTGTGAACACTCATGCTGAGGAAGGGGTCGGGACGACTGCCTTCCTGCATGGTGCCGGAACAAGCACCCAGCGCGGAACTACACGATGTGCACAGCCGGCTGCGGCAGCAGCTGCCAGCTGATCGACCCGAGCATGGAAACAGCGGCCTGCCGACAGCCGATGGGATGCAGCCTGTTGTTGGAGTGATCCAGCCAGACAGCTCAATAACCAGTTACCCCAGCACCACTTTTTGGAGACAGGCACCGGACTCCGGCATTTGCAGTGAATTAATTTCGGGCAACACCTAATTGCCTGAGTGCACAATTGCACATAACACAAGAGCATGGCACTGCACACAACTGTGAGTGTCTGCATCATCTGCAACCGGTGGGCATGTGTACAACAGCTGAACAGAAATCTGCTGCAGCATCAAGGTCCTAAACCCTGAACAGCTGGAGATGCCTCCCAGCGCACTGCTGCTGTGCAGGACCTTGGGCCAGGGGCACTGCAGGGCACAGCGGGCTCTTGCAGGCAGCGTCAGGCAGACAGCGCAGGATGAGGCTGAACACGGAAAGACGGGAACTTTATTGTGGCACGAATGAACCTCTACAGGAGAAAACACAATGCAGCGATGTGAAAACTAGTGATCTATGGTATCGCGGCACTGTGATGGCAATAGCTGAAAGCCCAAGTCATTGGACAGATACAGGATAGATCACGAGCACCCAAACACAGTCCCTTCTGCTGTGACTTTATGATGAACAGGACTCCAGGGCTGAAGCACGACGCTCGCTCCGATGCCAAAGAGCCCTCAGAGCAGCCATTGAGTAGAAAAGAGACAGAGCATTACGCCTGTCAACACAAGCACCGTCACCGAACACTACTGCACAGCACCTGCAGAAAGCAAACCTCATTCTGGACACAGGAGATTCAAATAACAAAACTGAATTAGAACAACAAATACTTTTTATTAAAGAAGATCATCTGTTAGCGAAAGCGTCCCCAAATTTAGCTTAATTTGGGGGCTGGGACATACAAAGTGCAGTAGCCGGTGCCCTTGTGCTTCATAAGGGAGGATGAAGCAACCGAGTTGCTGCGCTTTGACCGCTCACCCGTCCTGACCTGACAAGAATAAAGCCTGTTCAAAAACGCCTCTAATTTGAAAAAGTGCATCTTTCTCGCCTACTGCTGCGCTAGTATAACTAGCGCAAAACACCAGGCCGCTTGACAGAGCCGTGCCCAACGTTTCGGTCCACCCCCAGTACAGCCCAGCGGGCTCCTCAAACCTGGCCAAAGCTGAGCCCACGCAGACGCTGGAGCCGAGGCACGCATCGAGGTGCATGGCAGTAGGGGCTGGTCAAAGCCTCCCACAGCCTCATGCTTGGCAGGCACAGACGCCAGGAGAAGGTGACCTGAAAGTGCCAGGAGGGTGAACAGCAGGTCCCTGCAGGCAGGGCATGACAACGAGGGGGTAACAACATGAACACGCTGCACATTGGACAGGATTGCGAATTTTCTTTCCTGCTCCGAAGAGCAGCTCTGTCTCAGGTTCTCAATGTGGATATTCAGGAGTCCCTCCTAAACTCCCTGGGCATAAGGGAACAAAAAGTCCAGCCAAGAATACCATTCAAAGAAAAAAAAGAAGGCCGGGGGGGAGGAGAAAAGCGCTCATTACCATACAGTTTACATGACAAAATTGAAATTGGCCACCTAATTCAGCATGACCAATGCCTGCATTTAATAAAGAATGATTCAAGAGCAGTGACTAAAAGCAATCTATCATTCATATGAACAATTAATCTCAGGAAAAAGTTTATGAATCACATACAGTACACAAGTTTGTAACACAACATCTGTAACTCCCAAGTACAAAGATGAAAACTGCACTCGAAGTGTATCGCAGCAATACAGCATTAGAGCAAACACCAGGTACTGCACACAGCAGAAGGTCAGCACGACACTAAAACAGCCCTTCTGCAAGGTCTGCTCCTCACTCAACTTGTGGCTAACCATCAGTGCCAGCCACGCTCTTTAAAAAATGATTTGTATATGCTATTACTTAGCAAGACTCCAGTTCAGCAACTCATTTCAAACATGTTTATGCCCATCTCGGCTGAAAGCAGAACTGGAGAACGCGCCCAAGCTGAAACAGGTTTGAGTGCTTTGCAGAGAGGATTGGGCTGGCTGCTAAAACAGGGAGCGATGTCAGGTTGTGCCAGTACATTTTTTTCACCAGCGCACCTGCAGCGACGCCGAGTACCTCTATCCAAGCAGCTGGCGTGTGGAAAGAAAGTACAGCAACACAACGGGCTGCACTTTCCATCGCAGAAAGGCAACCACTTGCCTTTGGGAGGTATCGGTGGCAGGAAGGCTTCAATGCAGCCTGCCGCTGGCCATGGATGCCGCCCAGCTTCTGCCCACCCGGGGCTGGACCCCTCGGGGACAGCTGACACTGAGTGGGAGAACAAGACACCCAGCTCCTCCTGGCAGGCATTGGCAGTGCCAGGTCTGGAAAAAACACTTCACATGAGAAAGTGCTTAAAGCTTTCGTCGTCGGCGCTGAACTTCCTCCATACGCAGCGCTGCGGGATTTATACAGCTAATACTTTCTTACAGGCTTTCACAGTCAATTAAAGGCTATGTCTGCCAAACACCTGGAAAACACATTGCCAGTCACCGAGAAGAGCGTAAGTGAAAATACATAGCCATACTCGCAAATACCGAAATGCTCCTCCGGCCCTTCGTTATTCATGTATGCCTTGACTGACAGACTGTTAATTAGCCAACTCACAGCTTTAATAATTGATATAACTCTGTTTTTTTTTAAAATAAGTTGCTTGATGACCTGTAAACCAACACCATCCACAGAGGCGCCCTCTTTCCCCAGCCTATATCATTTGTATGAAATAATGTCTTAAAAGGGCAATGGTGATACAAGAGTCACTCTAATCATGGGTTGTAAACAAAAACAAAACGACAAAAAAAAGGAAAAGCAAACATTTCCTCTTTTCCTTCATAATGCCATACTATTCATATATATGTATGAATGAAAACCTAGTAAAGCAGTAGACGTAGGAAAGGTGCATATATGTATATAAGCGCACACATACCCATATAGACATGTGCATGCATTTACACGTACGCATACATATTCCAAACAAAGCGTTAATATCTGTCCCAAGTCTATTGCTTTCTTAGTTAATCCAGTGTCAGACAACAAAAGAAAAAGCCTTTGCTCAACACTAATGAAGCTCAGCTTTCAATTATAAAATTCCCACACTATAATTAATTGAAGATACACGTTCTTTCATAACTATTTGTAGTAGAGTTAAATAACAGATAATTTTCTTACTGATTACATTACACTGAGACAGAGCAGACTTCCAGAATTGTTTGTGTAGAAAATAACACAGTATACCTGGTGGCAACAAGACCAGGTGTACGCAGGTCAAACATACATCCAGATATACCCTTAAAAGAAGTGAAGTTAAACCGCTTTAAAACAACATGTTTTCTGAAGGTACGTAGCACATGGACAATATTTATTCTCTCCCATACCTGCGAACATGTGTGCACATGCCCACGGCAGTGCTGCAGACTCTGTGCACAGGCTGTCTCTGAGCATGCACTGCACCAGAAGAGAGACACCAGACCACCACCCTGAAAGGGTTGATCTCCATCCACATTCCACGTGTAAGATAAATCCAGCCAGATGCGAGCACAGTTCAATAACCTCCAATGAATAATGATTTACAAGTAACTGCAAAGACTGGAATAAAAAAAGCCATGAATCTTAACTATCCTGACCCTAGCAAACTCCCAGTCTATTTCAAATTTAACTTCTATTACCAACATCTTATTGAAAGATTAAAGGCTCTGGTATATTTGAATAACCAGTGTGTTAAGAGTATTAACAACAGGAGTTAATCCAACACCCCATATTTAGAACATCACACAAACTATAATTGTTAGCAAATAGCAGCGATTAACCACATTAATACACTCAAGTCTTCAATTACTTTGTATCCTGATTTTGGAATGGCATGGGGAAAACAGTTGTTATGCTGAAAAAGAGTGTAAATAAAATTAATCTGTTCTTGCACATAGATAAAACAGACCTCTGGCAATATTCACAACCACCACCACCACCACAGTCTATCTTGTGTATTTGTGGGTTTCTTTCTTTGTTTGTTTTAAATTAGATCTTTAAAAACTCCCCCTAGGTTGAACATGGGGATGATTACTTGTTATCTACAGCAACTGGGTCTTTTTATGTACGTGGTATGAAAAGATTTGGTTTTAGGATCCAGTTTCAAAAGTTAAATCTACAACATACTCAAGTGCTCAAATCCCACAAGAAAAATCGCTGAGCCAATGAACTTTGAAAAATGACATAAACAAAAAACCCCACCATACCCACCAACACCAAAACCAGAACGTATGTGTTAATCCCTGGTTTTTGAAAGTCTTTTCCGCACAGCCTTGCTTGTGCTCCCGGTGTTTCGTAGCACAACCCGTAGGGGAGCAACGTTGTCCCGACTCACATTTCCCAACCATAGCGGGAGGAGGCCATGGACCCATCACATGAAACGGCACGATCAAGTAGTGAGCAATTAATGGGTCATCACCATGTGGACACTGGATCTGCCCATTGCAGGCAAACTCTATTAACCTCTCAGCAAGCAGACATCTTCCTAGCAAGCAAGGTAAGCAGGAGAAGTTACATGTGAACTAGACGAAAGAAAATCTTTGTCAGTCACCGACAAGAGCCTGATAAAGAATTCAGCTCTCTGAGCCAAGTTGAAGTGAGATGTGTTGAGAGCTGTATACCTACCCTGTAGCTGTTGCTGCTACCACAACATTTGAATTTTCCTATGTCCAAGTTATGACAGGGACGTAGTTAAAAATTCAGGAAATTTTAGTTGCAGAGCTCCTATGAGGCAACAAAGACACAACAGTGAAAGCAGGCACTAAAGCCAGTGATCGAAACAGTTCTTCCTGTGGGTTAGGTTTTATGGAGGCTTGAAAATATCCTACTTATTTTACTAATCCTGCTGGCTGTGACAGTGGCACACCTTTTCTCAGATGTACTGTGCTGGTATCTTGAAGCAGCAATGCCATAGACTCCCAGTGCCTTCTACGCAAGAAATAAATGCACTGGAGAGAGCATCACAGGTTAGCCATTCCGGTATGTATGTACTGCACATACCTGACTACGCCTATGGCTTCATGACACTTGTTGAACTGAACAGCTCAGGGAGTAACTGCAGAGGAGGCCAGTATAAAATATTGTCTTAAATTAATAAGGTAACATGTGTTCCATGGAAAAAAATAAATGTAATATTATGTAAACGCTCACTTTTGTAGACAGGAACTTTCATGAACTAAAGCTCAAGAGCTAAAGTTCATGAGCCATATGCACTGGCGTACAGCAGTGTGTATTGACGACTACGAGCAAGAGACACTCTTTCCTTGAGAAGACATCCACATTTGTGATGTAAACGCCTTTTGATTGGGCGCTGCTCTGCCGGGGATGAAAGTCCGAGGCTTTCCCAGAACCGTTGCAGAATCAATTCCAGGACTAACACACCAGCAACGTGCAAGCTGTCAGCGAGGCGGCTCCAACACACCCTATTAAATCAGAAGGAAGATCTTTCATGCCAAAATACCATAGTCCTAAGAATGGCTGTCAATTTACTGCCAAGTGAAGCATGGGGGATGCCAAAACGCAGTTCATCACACTAATGAAGAAATATGTGGTGATCTAACATAAATATTTGATAGCAGAGAAGACCACGTGAAAGTTGTTTACATCCTGTTTCAGAAAGAAAGCGCCGAGGGAGATACTTAGAAATTAATTTCAATTTGATCTAGAGAGTGGGTTTTCAGTATTTTTTTTTCTTCTCCTTTCTGCTGTGCATGTTTCTCTAATAAGTGCATCTTTGATCAATGGCCCAATAATCCACAAAAGTTATTCTCAGCTTTATACAGAGCCACCACATGGAAATGCCAACGTTGTTTTGGCATTGCCGAGAGGGAGCCTGGCAGAGAAGGTTTAGAACAGACTGTTTTCCTGCGGGATGACACCCTTTGCCAGCAAGGCTCCCGTAAACACGCAGCATAATGCTTTGCCAAGACAAAGCATCTCGTGCTGCAGAGGAGCTCCTGGATGGGCAATCCGGGATCAAGAGGGTAAATTCTGCAGCCTTCAGAAGGATCCGAGACATGTCACACACGTGCACACCCCCCAGTGCGAGTTCAGAGCACCCAAAACCCACCCACCTGCAAGGCCCAGGTCAGTCAGCCACAGACATCATCAGGGGTTCAACAGCACCCAACTCCCAAGAGTTTCTTGACAACAAGTTCCCAGCACTGGGAGCCCCAAGTAAAGCATCTAGTGATGGCAAGGGCTCAGGACTCACCTCAGTGGCGAGCACCAAATGCTGCTTCACAGTACCCCGGTCAACATTATCTACCTGAAACACATGGCATCACACAACTCCCGCAGCACAGCTCGCCCAGTTTAACAGCCCCAGGCGATACTAATTCAGGAGGCTATCAGGACCTGACTTCACATGAATGGAAAGCAGACCTATTAAGGCTTCTCAAAAACACTGAGGCTGGATTTGGCCCCGGTGAGACCAAGGACCTCCATGCAGCATGGAGCCCCAAGCTCTTCAGGCAAGTAACTCCCCGTAGCCAACTGCACCATAACCTCTGCTCCAGAGTTAGCCGACGAGACGGGAGGTGGGGGGCTAATGTCATTTATACTGCAGCTGGGCCACTATTAGCAGTGGGAAAAGGAGTCTCTGCCAAATTCTGTCCTGGTGGGAAGTTCAGACCAGACCACTCTGCGTACCTAATGAACGGCTGAACATGTGAGCGATGCGTGACCAGGGCACCAACTCCAGAGAACAGCAGGTACCAAAAGTTCAGTGTGGTCTCATTCGTTGCTCAGCTTAGGTGAGGGGACCCAAGGAGTCTTCTCCTGACAGGTGAAACTGGAGCAACCTCTTCTACTGCTGTGTGTCACAACCAGGTCTCCTTAAGCAAAAGCAAAGGTTTTGGGTTTGCTTTCCACAGGAAGGATGGCGGGGAGGAAACCCAACCAACCAAAACAAACTCCAACCCAACAGAGGAAGCATCAGTTGCCCTACATTTATATATATATATATTACTGACACCTTGGTTGTTCAGGAGGGACATAAGGGGAGCCAAATCCTCTTCCTTCTTGCATCCTCAGGATCCTCCAGGAGGAGGCTTACATGCTACAACCGCACTTAGCATGCAGTTGCTCTAAGATGAAAAATTTAAGAAGAAAAGTATCTAGATAATTCTTTATGGTAAAAATAAAGTATACTAGGAGAAATAAGTCTTCATGTCCTTCATGGACAACTGACAAGAAACAATTTAGAGAAACAAAGTGGTAAAAGGAAAACAGTTTTGCTCAATTTTATTAACATTATTGATGCAATTTCTAAGAAGCCAAAGCATCAGAACTGATATATGCAATTGGAAATAACATCCTTGGTATTCTTTTACGTTTCCATAAAAGACCATCAGATCTCTTGCAGATAGGCAATCTTAAAGATAAGTTGTCAGAGACATATGTACGGCCCTTTGTGAAGTGTTTTATCCAGTCAGTTTTAGCTTAAGCAGAAGGCAACTCAAATGAAATACATAAATACTTTCCTGTTGCTTTTAAAATAGATGTACATTTAAATCTGGCATTGATATTCATTTGGAAACCTAAGTATCAAGCAATATTGAAATAGTGATTTTGGATGCCTAGAATTTTGATTTCTCCAGTTCTTTATTTTAGTATATAAATCTTAGCGACTGTGTTTGGGCCCTGATTACAGAAAAGAGCCTCTTGCTACATAGATCCGTTAGCAGTATTAAGGCCCCAGGGCTTCTACGCATAAAGACTGCATGGTACAGTCAGTTTTTCTGGTTTCAGTCAGGATGCACCTTTAAACAACACACCAGGGCTCAATCCTCATGTTACAAGTGGAAAAACAAGCAAAAAAACCCCAAACCCCAAACATAATATGTTTTGAAAGTGAAGGTTTTACTGTTCCCCCACCCCCACTCCTCAAAGAAAAAAAATGCACTATATATAGTATGAAATGGAATTTTAGCTGCTTTCATGGAAGAAGAAAATAAAGTATAAACACATGAGACAAAACCAAATTCTAAATTCTGATTTGTGTAATGCTCTGTTAATTCATAGGAGGTTACTACAGTGTCAAAAAGGCAGCACTTTTGGTAATTTTGGAATTTACATAAATACTTAATTGAAATGAGCACAAACCGGGCAGTAGTTTAGAGTTCACGTAAAAGGACATCTGTTCGTTACTGCACAACAGGGCGGGCAGTACCCTCAGAAAACACACCTCATACCAATGTCTAGGTGTAACAGTAAGGGCCAACTACAAAAAAATCCCTTTCAATTCCAAAATCATATAGGTAATCGGGTATTTACAGATAGTTTTCCCATTCAAACACTCTTCCTGTTGTTAGGGAGAGGCAGAAGTGAAATTTACTGCTGTCACAGAAGTAATCCTTTTTTTTCCCACTTCCTTTCTGAATTTCAGCCCCCACAGAAGCTAAATGGGGAAAAAGGCCCCCAGTTGTTTGATCAAGCAAGTATGTAACACCCACCACCGCTGCCCCATCCTGCCTGCTCCGGCAGGCTGCTAGCCAAGCAGGCTCTCAGTGCAGCCCGGTCCCTGCGCCCCTCCGCGCCCACTCAGGTCAGGGTCACCTCCTCACCGGGATGTGCCCAAGGTCCGCTCTGCTTGCACAGGAGCTTCCCCTGACTCCTTCACAGCACTGGCCAGTCCTGGATGGGGACTAAGGGCAATGCAAACACAGCAGCTAACAGGTTAATTAATACCTGCTACAGCTGAATTTGATCAGACCTCGGGGGGGCCAGGGTGGCAAGAGGTCAGGGGTCTCTGTCCACCCTGCTCCCAGCATGTCCCCACTGCAGGTGCTCAGGGACACGTCCGGGGGTTGGAGCGACTCCACGGTTGGAGACACCACAGGCTCCCTGTTCAGCCACCCCATGATGCACGACCTTTTCCTCGGGTGTAGAAGGAACCTCCCATGCCCCAGCCTGTGCCCACTGGCTCCTGCCCTCTCACCAGGCACCCAGCGCAGCGCCTGGCTCACGCCTGTTTGCTGCCCGAGAAGGGATTAGGGAATCCTGACAAAAACACCCACATTTTCTTCAGAAAGGAAAGCTTTCAATTGCTTTGAAGGAGGAAAAAAAAAAAAAAAAAAAAAGGAGCGACCCACATCGCTCTCAGCCAGACAGCTATAAGGAACACATCCGTCAGTCTCCAAACAATGTTAACGTGAGCACCATCAGGAATTTTACCTTCATAAGGACTTTAAAAAGTCCTAAAAAAATAAGCTAAAGGGAATAAATTAAAGAGCTGACTATCTCATACACAAAGTCACTTTACTTGGACTCTTATCTGATTTGTAGTACTTCAGGAGGTGCTGAGGAGCAGGCCAACAAGGCAGGTCAAGCAACCTTCCTCGCCCCCGCAGACTGCGGCACCAAGGGGGAAACCCCCTTCTCCAGCACAGGCCCAGCACTTTTGGGAAACACCCCCCAAAGAATCACCCACACTGACTGCTCTGCAGATACAGAGCACCGCGTAATTCAGGCCTGCTTGTCCAGAAATGTTTGTGTCTCAGGAACTTGTAAAAACTGAAGCAAAACAAATATTCTTAACACAATTTGGGGAAGTTCAGGTGAAATAGCATGATACTATGCTTTTTTCTGTTTTTAAAGACATCATTTCAATTTACTGAGACAGGACAAAACATTAATCAGGAAAGCAGGAACATTTTGTACAGAAACACATTATTGGAATATTCCATTTTTTAAACATGCTCCCCAAATCAGGCAAGTGATGCAAGAAGAGGCAGCTGGAAATGCCACTGATGTTGCAACACTCCATCAAACAAGCGTGAGCAGTGATGAACGCACGGATCATCTCGGGGGCACAGGGAAGGGGGAGAGCTGCCCCCCTTAACACTACTGCACAGCACATCCCTCGGCACATGCCAGAGGAACAGACCACACTGCATCCCACCAGCGCTTCAATCACACACGTGCGCATGCTTCTGCCATCGGGCACTGTTTAATTAGCTCCTAAATGGAGCAACAGCTGCCCTGCTATGTACTGATGAGCTCCCATTTGGTTTTTTCCTCCAGAACCTTTAAAGGAGCTGCAGGAGTTCAGAAACCCCCAACTAAAAATCAAACATGGTCAACGTAGCAGCTGCTTCATCGTCCTAGCACACAGAACAGCATGACTATAAGGAAATGTACAACCAAGCACCTTACGCACGTGCTTGCACACGCTTCCAACTTCGTAACTGGCAGCAGAGCCACCCAAGGGGCACATGCTCGCCGGGACCCCCAGGAGAAGGGATACTTTTTAAGGAAATAAGCAAAAGTAGGTTTTTACCTTACATGTCAAGACACATGGTGGCCACATGGCCAACCATAGCCTCTGTTCACAGCTTCGCCTTCCACCGAAAAGCCCCAGCCCTCCCTCCTCCTACGGCCCACACACACCAGCCTGACATCCCAGGCGTGCTCCTCCAGCCTCCCAGCTCCTCCAGCCCCCCGGTACCCACCGAGCAGGGTGGGACTATGTGCCGTGGCTGGTTTTGGACTCGGCAGACGCCAGCAGCCCCGGGCAGACCAGAGTCTGGCCAGGCAGGCTTGGCTGGCAGCTGCCAAGCTCACACTGCCGCCGCTCCTGCGGTGCTGGAGGAAGGAGGACGACTTTGATCCACCTACAAAACCACCAACTTCACTGGTTTCCTGTGCTTTTGCAGAATCTCTAGGATTTCTGTCCTGCCACGAGAAGCGGCTGAAATTGGACAAGAGGGTCACACGGCTTCAGGAGGAAGAGCAGGTGGGCAGCGCGCTGCAGTGGGCCGAGAGAGCGGGGGCCAGCCTCTCCCTCCCCAGCCGCCCCACACGCCGGAGGGCCAGGGCCTTCAGCTGGCCCGCTGCCAGGAGCGCCTTCCTGCCCCGCTGCTTGCGAGGGAAGGGAGTAGCCCCCCGCTTCTGCCTTCCCTCGGCGCCCTCCTGAAGCCGCCAGGCCGGGGGTGTCCTGTGGGCAGCACTGCCCCGGACCACGTCCTGCGCCCAAGGCAGTGGCTGCCGCCCGCCCCCGCAGCGGCCCAGCCCGGCCGTACCCACCCACGGGGGCACGCACGGCTATTGGAGGATTAAAATCGTATGCAAAGCTTTCCGAGTTCCTACACTGTAAACAAATCACCCGTACACCTAAATGGAGCACCTCTCCCAGCGCAGACGGGGCTCGTGCCCAGGCGGCACTCCTGACGCCGCACGGTGGCAACCAGGGCTCCTCGCTCCTTGGCACAGCCGCACAGCTCCGCCTGTCCTGTCCCCTTGGCCCGCAGCGGGACGGGCTCGGCCTTTCAGTGACTCTATCCTGAACGACAGGCTATTTTTAGAGCCATTAATAAGGGAGAGGAAAACAGGTCACATTCACCAGGGAACACATCTGCTGCTCTCAGAGCTCGTCCTACCCGCCACTGCCGTTCTGTACTGAAAAAGCCGATGCGTCCTCCTCGGCAGAGGGACTCTACAGCATTTTCCCTGTAATACACGGCAGAAGGCTGCGTTAGGATGACTGCATGTGCAGCACATGCTAGACCTGCTACCCTCAGCACATGCACCTCACACCAGTAAGCGACTGTAAAACCACACAGCAAAGTTACCTTGTCAGTTTTGGGCAAGTGTGCTCCGAAGCGTGGTTTTGAAATGGTCCCGTTCCCCAGCTTCCAAGAGAAGGCCTATTTTGAGCTACAACAAACGTGCCGAGAAGTACAAAGGAGGTGGTTACAGGGGAGAAAAAAAAGTCTTTTACATTGGTGTAAATTGTCCAGGTTTTTCATTTAGCCCTTTTCGCCATTAAGTTCAAAGTAAAAGTCGACTCTCATATGGGTGAGTTTCCACAGGAAATCCTGCCCTTCGTTCACTCTTATCCCTACAGAGAACTGTTTCCTTTTGCTTGAAAGGCAACTGCCTTGAGCCCTATGCCACAGCGAATACTTTTTAACACTAAATATAGATTCTCAAGGAAGGAAACATCAGGCAGACAACAAAAGCGAGGAACGTTAGCGTGCACTGCGTCAGATGGTGCAGGATCTCTGAAAACACGCTTGACTATGAGAACACATGCTCCATTAACACAAAGAAACTGCAGACTAATGAACAGCAGAGATAAGAACTTTTTCTCTTGAGTTTGAGAAAAATCAACTGTTGCTTAAAATAAATTCTAAAAAACCCAAAGCAGCAAAACCATACGCAGATCAGAAATATACCCTATTAGCACCCCAGCCCCTCACACGATCGTCTGACTGTTCCTCTTCATGTTAATGGGTATATAAACTTGTTACCTTTTTTTTTTTTTTTTTTTTAAAGCACACAGACTTAGCCCACCTCTGTAAGGCTGCACTTTTTTCTAGTTTGGGAAGTCCCACACACTGCACAAAAGGCCAGCACAAAATAACTGGTGCCCCCCCTTCTCTGCAAATCTCCTCACTTCCCCAGGCTGATGGTTTCTCAGCCAAGAACACTCGCAATTTTGCTTGTGAAAGTGAAACCTTGTTCGTAACAAACCATACACAATCTAAGCTGTTTGCGTGACCAACTCCACAGGTGAACCCGCAACATGAATGGTGCCATCTAATTTCAGTTCTGTCTTCAAACTATCACATTGTCCCACGCCACAAAAAGACAAAACGAGCAGAAGCGTAAGCTAAACTGGAAGCTGCTCCATCCGTTTGGTTATTTCCCCTCAAACGCCCAGCTGGGAAAGGAGGCCACCCCGGAGCCCGCCGATGGGCCATCTCCCACGCTGGGCCTGCGGCTCCCCAGCGGGTACCACGGTCTGAGTGATGCTCTGGCTCCCGCTTGAGACGTCATCACCGCTGCCTTCCCCAGACCGCCCTTTCTCTAGCTGCAGAGATGTCCCGTCTTGCACAAACTTCTTCAGGCCCATCCCTGCACAGACACCTCCTAAGCTCCTACGCCTCCAGTTGTATGCTCCGAGATCCCTCAACAAGAAAAACGAAGATTAAAAAGTGCATTTCTTGTGTAAAATAAACGTCTACTTAAACTCAAATTGAAGACCCAGTCCCGAAGTCTTTACTTGCACCCAAAGAAGCCCAATAAAAGTTACTGGAGTACAACCAGGGGTCACAAAATGAAGCTTAATTTGTTCCCTGGTCCTACCTTATATGGTCAAAATAAGACACTTTTACTCAGTAATAAACTGACAGGTCAGCACGCGAGGCAATATTCCTGGAACAGACCTCTTTCTGTACGGCGGCACAGATTCACTGCAACTGCTCCCACCCCAAACCTGTCGGCTCTGACACTAATCTCTAAATGCCACGGTCTCCTCTTTCTGTCTTTATGGACAGTTATTTTATTTTTCCTTTTTTTAATATTAAAGTGCTGACACATATCTATCCAATTTCCATTTGTCTCCCAATCAAACTCTTCAACAACCGTTAAATTAAATTGGGAGTTTAGCAGGGCAGAGTACATTTCATAAATATCCATTTTTTCCTCAGTATCACTATGGATACAACAGATAAGACTGTTAGGACCACCACCAGAGGGAAGTATCAAAGCTTTCATTACTCTCAGGAGAACATACAGTCTCAGCACCACCTGAATAAAGGTTTAATTTTAATACATTATTAACCAATTTTTCAAAGAAAATTATCAAGCTGACTATGCATTTGCATATGTATGGACAGATTAAGTTTGAAAATAACAAATGTTATTTTAATTGAGATAGATATATATATATATATATGAGATAGATATAACATTAAGTTATTTTCAAACAAGTATGACCAGTGGGTAGTGGTGTAAAAGGTATTTAATATCTACAGTGCTCACAAAAAAACCTCCTGGCTGCAAAGGGGCTACCAAAAAAACAAACTGGCATTTCCAAGAGGAAAAACTGTCAAAGCAAGCTTCGTCAGATCTACTGCACTTCTCATAGCTTTCAGTCTTAATTTCCTGCACAACTTTCCATTCTTTAGGCAGGAAGCTTTCTGTTTGAAACTCACCAAAAATAGTGACAGATATTAATAAAGGATAATAATGTATTATTTTTACAATTTTCAACGTAACTCTGCAAAACAAAAAATGGCTATTGAGCTAAAGCATTCCCATTTCTACAGCTGACCTCACATTCATGCTTTGCAGAATTAGGGCCCCCAATTACCCTTCTGCAGATTTTTACCAAGTAACAGGGAAGGATCACATCAGTCAGCAAGCAAACAGTACAGAAATTAAAACACATTTTTTACAATATATCCACTGAAGTTAATTGAGTACCTTCAAAGCAGTAGTTTACCTAGGGAACTAAGGTTACTGCTATTCAACCCACACAATGTGGTATTGGCAAATGGCTTACAGGCTTTTATTAGGCATCAAGTACAATCTGTGTTGTTAGCTCCTACAACTGCATTGATTGTCTCAACCCTCAGTAGTTTTTGCTTTGTGTTTGTGATTTATGCTTTTTTTTTATATATGTAAAGAAAACTCCAAAAGCCAGGTGAGTACCTCAGTCATTATTCCTATGAAAAATGTAATTTCTCACCGGTGGATACAGAAGGAAACTTGAAAATATGACGGAAGTGCTCTCTAAAGTACAACAACCAGAAAGCAAATGAATAAGCCCCCCAAATCTCCTGATTTTCAGCGTGTTGCAGCAGTTACAGTACTAGCTGCAAGCAGCCAGGCTGGGAGTTGACAACTCCCTCCGCCCCAGTTCCCCGGTGCTGCACCACTCCTCCCGCCGCCCCCAGGAAGCTGGCCCTTGCCACCCCACGACAAGGACAGAAACACCTCAAACTCCAGCCCCAGGCATGGAAAGAAAACTATTTTCACAGCATGAGCAGCGATTTGACAGGCTCCACAGCTGTAATGAGCTCTTAAGTGCTCAGGGCTATTACTTCCGCAAAATTATTTTTCAAAGTGTCTTTTTTTTGTAAAAGTGAAAAACAATTTATTTACCATGCTTTATAAAAACATCTTTTTGACATATGCTTAGTATTAAGGAGCACTAATTTCACAGAACTCAAATCATAAAGGGTAAAGTAGGACAGTAAGCTGGATAAGGAATAAATTACAGAAGTTAACATAAATAATGGCAGAAATTTAAAGTACCACCGTGGTTGGGACAACAAAGAGCTTAGCTACTAAAGCAGAAGGTGAGCAAGTTTTGCTACCCAATTTACTGCCCCAGGCAGCTCTCCTTCAAGGTTTGTGTGATCTGCCTCCCATCTGATTGTACTCCTCCATCGACCTTTATTTTGACTCAGTTTCTCATTTCACGTTTCCCAGGTAAACACTTGGCAGCTTCACCTCCCGTTTCATCTTCCCTCAGAGGTTTCACCCAGCAACACATCATCTTAGCTCACCCGTTTCACGTGAAATCCTGAACTACAGCTAGGAGGAGTGCCAGCCCTGGAAGAGTACCCCAGCGTGCCAGGCGCTACAGGGACACCTGAGAAAAAAAGACAGCCTATGCCCAAATAAATTTTCTTTTTTGATATATACATGTGTGTGTGTGCATATATATATGCGTGTGTGTATTTTATATATATGCAAATAGATGTTTAACTATATATTAACTGTTAAAAATATAAGATTACAGGGAGATCAGCAGGCTAGAAGTCAGCACGGAAGGCTGTTGTTTTCAGCATACAGGCTGTTCAACTCCTGTCAAATTTTTACAGTGCCCCCTTGAAAGTTTTTAAGAAAGTTTTGTAGATTTTTACAAGGTTTCCCAAGCGTAAGAGGCATGCTGGGATAGAGCAAAAACTGTCTTTTGGCAAATCCCATGAGTGAACAATCAAGACAGAGGACTTTGGCCAAAAAAAAAAAAAAAAAAAAAAAAAAAAAAAAAAAAAAAAAACCCCAACACAAAAAAAAACCCCAAAAAAAAAACCCCCCAAAAAAAAAAAAAAAAAAAAAAAAAAAAAAAAAAAAACACAACAAAAAAAAAAAAAAAAAAAAACCACCACCAAAACAGAACAAAACAAAAAAAACCCACAAAAAAACCCCACCACACACCAACCAGGAGCCAACCTCCCACTATTATTTGACAAAAAACTGTCTTAGGAAGGCTGCAGAAAGCAAGGGTATGTTGCATTAAGTCAGGCAGCTTATTCTCAAAATAAGAGAAAGTGAAATAAATGAAGAGGCAAGACAAGGGGTGAAATTATCTGTGACAGACTAGGAAAATTATCTGTGTGAGTGCAATCTGAACAGATGTTACACGAGACAAGACTGCATTCATCACAGGTAGGGAAAAGCGTTTTACAGTCATCAGGATGCAAAACAACAACGTGAACACGAGTCAGGGGACAGGAATGACCATTAGCCTAGACTGCATGCAAAGTATTAGCAAGATTATGACTGAGCCCGAGCTTGAGGAGCCAGAAAAACACTGTCTGCATTAGTGCAGATAAAACTACTCGTGTGGGACTCCAGAAGATATTCACAAGCTCATGGAGGAAGATGCTATTGGTAGAAAGCTTCACAGATATAAAGAGAAAAATAAAAATGGCTAGGCTTAGAGAAAAATAAAAATGGCTAGGCTTAGCAATACACAAACCCACAGATATAAGAACAAAAAAATACATGCAAAGGAACTAGAAATGTTTTCCAAATCACAAAAAGCAGAAGCTCTTTTCAGATACTGCTGCATCCACCTGCATAAGAACGGGTCCACAGCACATCAGCTACAAGATTCAACGCTCTAAGAAAGTCTGGTCCCGATTCCACAATTTCTTGCCTGTTTTTGTAGAGAGCTGTAGCCTCCTAAGTCGAATCCTGCCAGATCCAAATACTCGCCAGAGTAAAAGATTTAAGCCCCTGCACTTTCTGTAAGAGCTCCACCCAGCCCCAGCCCCGCTCACCTCTGCAAGAGGGGTGCTCGCAGACGCGCCTCCTGACACCCCTGCTGTACTCGCCCGATAGCGTCATTGAACACGGGACTGGGCTGCCCAGGGAGGCTGTGGGGTCTCCATCCTTGGAGATGCCCAATCCCCTGGGCAGACACCCCCGAGCTCCTGCCAGCCCCAGCCCCAGCCCCCCTGGGCTCTGTGATCTGTGTTCATACTCTTACAGGTTTTTTCTTTTCCTCCCATGAAATTGTGGCCTCACGTTCTTAAACTGACTCAACAGAGACCTCAAAACAACCATACGTATTCAGCCAACGACGACTGCACACAGAGAGATAAGCGGTATGGTTTGCATTGTGCTTCCCCCTTGCTGAACTCTAACCCCCCCAGGCTGTGCCAAGCTCCTTCCAGCCCCGTTACTGCCATTTCTGCAGAGGGAGACACACACCGCTATAAGGGAGTGACTCCCTTGCCGCTGGAGACTCGCCCGCCAGCCGCTCCCCCGAGCATCGGCGTCAAAATAATGATTTTGGAAACAGGCAAATTTCAAAAGGATGTGCTACAGATAGTTGTGCCTTGTCTTCCGGCCTACCATACATACCCTCTGCTTGAAATTCGGCACTGCTCCTGAAACACGCTAAAGATCACTAATTCACTGCCAAATTCATACAGCAGCTTTTTTACCACAAATTCGCCCCATGGGCTCTTTACTACTGGGACACAGGGTCAGTGGCTACACAGTTATGTGCTGACTGCAAGAGTCAGTCTTTAAAGTATGAGATATTTTAACTTTCAGCGACATAACCCACTTAAAAAGTAGAACTGTTAGATCTCACTATTTTTTAAATACTCAATAGTACAGAAATAAGAAACCGGGAAAGTTATGTCAGAGCATTTCCGGGATAAGAATATTTCTGGGAGTCAGAAAAAAAAATGCAAAGAACTAGATTCCCTGTGCCTATTTTTTTTTTTTTTTTTTTTAATATAAGGCCAAGAAACAGTTTTGTCTCTCAATGACTTCATTAACTCTTTAATACTGAAGTTGGCTTATGAGGTCAGCAAGATATTTTGCAACGACAGGAAGTTTACTTAACAGCTGTGGAAAAACCCTCAACATAAGAGCAAAAATGCCCTCTATCCGTGTGCAATTAAAAACCCCACCACAGAACAGCAGATGTGACGCCCGCTCTCAGGATCTGGAGGAGCCAGCCGCTGCTCAGCCATGAGCTGATGCACAGTCACGGGCAAGGTGGGCAACCTGACCCGTCCCACCAGAGCTGTGCCAGGCTTCCCCCGGCACAGGGAGCAGGCATCACAGCCCTGCGCTCCCGACGGGGACCACGGCTACAAGGTAAGAGGGGCACCAACCAGCTCCAGGGCTGCGCTCAAGCTGCACAAACAATGGTAGCGTGCTGGCGAGTTCCAGCAAGCTTGCAGAGCAAACTCCTGACCCTGCACCACCTTACCTGCCCTGGTAGGAGGGCTGCACCCTTAACTCTTGAGTACCTTCCCCCCTCACCGCCCCACTGCACTTCCAAAACACAGGCAAAAAACTATGCAATGATTACTTGCTCAATTTCCTGATCCTCACCCTAAAAATGAACAGCTGAAGAACACAGACTACTTTCGTTCATAGAATAAAGAAGTTGAGCCAAACTTTTTTTTTTTTTTTTAAAGAGACGGAAGAGAGGTCAGATTTTTTCCCCTCAACTCATTAAACAGCACTTTGCTTTCTACACGCATCTTAAGAATTATTCACAAGACACAGCCAGGAATAGATACTTTCTATTTAGAAGTTACATCTCTGGAATGTTTTTCCTTACTGTAATGCCTTTCTCACTCAAATAAGAGACAAGACTGCAGCAAGAGAACTGACTTTACATACATTTTCCCAGAATTATTGAACTCTTCCTAACCTACTGTACATATACAGTTTGGCATACTAGACTAGAATAAACACATGCTTGACAATTAAACAAAACGCAAGTCAAGTACTGCAAGAATATGTACTCTGGGTCCTGCTCATCCTTCGTGTTTTACAGAAAACCACTCCATTTTGTAACGCAACATTCACTACCAACTGAATTTTGTTGTTGAAAAGACAGACTCGGGCGGAGGGGGGAGCGGGCGGTGAAGGCATCTTCAGTTTAAAAACTTGTTTTCCACCTCAAAAAACCTCTTATAATTACAAGCAAGGCTGCGTCCGCCACAGGGATGGACCTCCACACCGGTGAGCAGCTCTCACCCTCCCCCAGAGCAGTCTGTAGCTGGCGTGCTCACGCTGCTACCACTGGTGTAAGGTAACTCTACTCTATGTATAATAAAGTAACAAAAACAAAAGCCAATTTCCATGAACATTTTGTGGACACATTTAATGAAGCAGTAGGCTTGATTCAACACTAAAACCCAAACGAGCACTATCACGAGGTATCACTGGAAATCTCCTGACAGCCAGCCAGTAATAATACTATTACAGCCAAAATTTATTCTGTGTTTGTGGCTCCAGAAATTCAAAGCCACTATGGAAAATTTTGTATATTTAAACCTAACTATTAAGAGATATCCTGTTTGCAATGAGGTAACACCTCTATTTTTCTCTGTCACAAGGAAGTGCACTTCACCTAGTATCAACATTTCTGAACGGCGCTGGAATGGCTCTTTTCCTGTTTAGGAAAATGGGCTTCAGGCTCAAGTTAGACTCTAACAAAAAGTAAAGATTACTTTTATTGACTTTTCCCCCCTGAAATTTTTTTCATATTTTGAAACATTCCAAATGCGTAATAGGTCAAACTGGGAAAAACCACCTCAAGCTTTCTCTGACCACTCGAGTGAGATTAAACTGAAATCCGCTCACTGGGTACCATGGCTCGAGGATGCACTTCAAGAGACCGCTGCAAATATGAGGACACACTTAAAAGGACGGTTGTAAATGCTTTTTTAAATGTTTCTCTTGGAGAGCTCTGGAAACATGTATTTATGCTGCAACATGTGAACCACTACAAGAAGAGAAGAGACAAGAAAAACTGTCCTTACGTTCAGGGTTGAGAATTAAGACCATCAACACAGCGGCCATTCCCCTGGCACAGGCTGAGCCGGGAAATTGCCCCACATCCCTCGGGCTCGAGCTGCTGCCTCCCAACAGCTCGCCCGAGGAGAGGGCCTGCAACCGGTGCGAGGGAGGAAGACAAAGGCTGCACCTCAAGAAATACCGTCCTCAAGCAGCACCGTCTAGGAACACGGCTGCTGGACAGCACTGCTGAGGCAGGGGATGCATTCCTGGGACTCAGTTCCTGGATGATCAAGGACAACTCAATCTTTTTTTTTTTTTTTCTGGAGGGAAAACATCCCTGCAAATTAGCATGAACAATTCAAAATACAGAGCCATTAAAAAAGAACAGTGGGAAGGCAGATGTTAAAAAAAAAAAAATTACACTATAACATTAGGTATTTTACACTTAATTCTGCTGAACCTCTCACAACAGCTGTAGAGTCAGAGACAACTTTTACAGCAACCTCATTAGAATAAAGCAGGTTTGAACTGACTTTATTCACNACCCCCCCCCCCCCCCCCCCCCCCAAAAAAAACCCAAAAACACCCCCAAACAACCCCACAACCCACAAAAAAACCACAACTCCAAAAAAATGCCACGGGTTGTAGCAGCAAAACCCTTGTGATTCCAGTTTTGAATTTCACTGCATATTTACATCAACTGGAGTGTGGCATTGACATCAACACAGTGGATGTCCTAGGAGAAACCCCATGCAATCTTGGAGGAGAGCATCCACCAAGGCCTGCGCCCTCAGACCGGTCCCCGGGGCTGACGGGAAGGTCTCCCCTCGCACACCCCCAGCTCTGCAGCTGGGACCCCTCAGGAGCACAGAGCTTCTCTGAGGGGACACCTTTCCTTTGTGAAGGACACTCACCCTTGCTGGTCCCAAAAGCCAGAAGAGCACCCTCTTTTGGAGTGATCCCATCCTCAGGAGACAGACAAAAGCAAAAGCCAGAAGCCAGCGGAAGGGAAGACACCATACCACCACTAAGGAGCGCGCTAGGATGGAATTTTTAGGTAAGAAAAATCCTAACCAGCCTCATAGGGAAAATTAAACACTGAGACTACGTAAAGCCAGCCCCACCAGAACAGAGCATTCAACAAACATGCCACCTTCCTATGCCCGCAGTCAGTACTGTATCTTTCCCCAACGCAGCCCGTGCAGGGTAGGCTGAACCTGTGGCAGAGCTGGGGAAAGCAATGCAGCCGTGCAGGCGGCGGGACGCTCGGACCACCAGGCTGGACCTCGGTCCCCACCTTGTCCCCATGTTCCTTTGTGCCTGGACTCGGATCTGGCGTGAACCAGGTGGTACCCAGGGCACAGGGGTCAGGAGTGAGACAGGAGGTCAGGAATGATACAGATAGCTGGATTCAGGTGACAGAGAGCATGAACACAAGCCAGTCACACCACTGGACTGAGACATCACAGCCTACTTGCAGGCACGCAAAGCAGACAGGACAGGGATGGGAAACACGCTATTCCCCTGCCTTTCCTCTTTCAAAAGTTTCCCCAGGGGCGAGCATGGTGCCAGTCTGCTTGTTGGCAGCAAAAGACACAGTAGAAAAATGTTTGTTTTCAGATTTTCCAAGGCCATGGCCTAACTCTCTATTTCCAAGGTCATGCAGGTAGAGCCTCTAACACCATCTTTGGCAAACACAGCAGCCCACTGCATTTGTTTGACTGCCCTTGAAGCTGGCACCCCCCAAAGAGGTCACAAGTAGTATTTATTAAATAATACTTAAAAGATGCACACTATTTACTGCAATACCAGATTTCACTCATTGAGAAAAGCGGCAATATCAGGCTCTCTATATTGAGATTTTTCACTGTGCAACAGCTTTCTGCATTGAAAGACTGTTCTCCACCTCATAGTACCTTGCAATGCACCAATACAACATACAGTCCATTCCAGAGGAAAAAAAAGTTAGGTAAACTGTCAAATCCTACAGCACATAATTCACAATCATATTAATTTCATTTACACAATAATGACTAAAAACTGCTTCCATCCTTGAAACAGATTTCAGTTGTCAGAGCAAGCTCAGCACTAAAATCTTGGTCTCTCACCAATTCAAGCCTTTCTGAAAGACACCAGGAGCTGACATTTCATAAACACACCCACAGCAAAAAGCCCCCTGGCAGCCTCACCGCAGGGCTGCTGGTGTGCAAGCTGCAGCAGAGCAGAGCGAGGCCGTGCTTTCTGTCCTCCCAAAAACCCACGGGCCACTTACATGCAGAAGTGGAGAGGGGCGCGGTCTCACGCAGCTTTCTGGAGACAAAGAGAAGCTTTAATAGGTGACCTGGATGTAACCCAAACTTCACATCCTNCCCCCCCCCCCCCCCCCCAAAAGTAAGCCCTATATTTGACTGCCAGAATTTTTTTTTTTGATCTGTAAAGCCAAATGTAAGTGAAGGCACCATACTCAGTATTTTAAAAACCAACTGAAGGAGTGAAAATTCTTTTTCCACTCTGTTCTTACAGCCCTTTTACATGCCTAACTGTCTTTTACTCCCCTCTTCAGTTTTCACACAAAGTATTTCCCATAGTTACACAAGATTTACTCTTAAATGCAGTTAGGGGTTAATAAAACTAACTAGAATTAATTATTTATTAACTAACTCTTAGTTAGTATCTGGTATATACGGGCTGTCATACACCTATTTTATCTCTCTATTTGAAACTAAAAAGGTTTGGTATACTGGGATTAGCGACATCCATCCTGGTATGTTGTCTGACCTCAGAGGTCACCACATTCACATCAAAACAGAAATCTCAAGCTTCCTCCTAAATTCCACAGCAAAACATCAATTTTCTTACATTGCCTTTTCTAGGGTTAAGGAGATTAATATTGCATCCACCCACCCAGCTCAGGTGTCCTTGCATGACAAGTACATCGTGAAGATGCTGGCACTAGAGCTCAGTATCAGTTCATCTGCTTTTTCACTTATTTTGAGAGTAGACAGTGCAAAGTGACAGGGCACAGTTTAATACAGCCAAAATAGATCTACTCTTGTTTTCAACTGTAACTTGCCCGTCAGAGATCCTTAAACGACACCCCAAATTTCTGAACCATATTGAAACCCCAGAATTTCCCCCCCGTCCTCTAATTTCTAGTCTTTAATAGAAGGATATTGGCTGTAGCGATCATTTCACAGTATATACTGATTAAAGTGCAAAAGATAGTAAATGATGAAGCTGTGACCACCCCTGAGGGCTTAAGAGGGTTCTAGAAGCTACAGCCCTCCCTTGTTTTGAGTATTCTCCTACGACTGATGCATTAAGCTGCAGTATGCTACTTCAGAGTCGACAGCAGCAGCCCCTAACTAGAAATTAGGGCATAATGACAAAGAAATCTCACCAGGCTAGGGAAAATGAGGATATCATTATAGAGCAATTACTCTCCCCCTAGAGAAGTAACTTGGTTATTTCTAGCCTCTTCATTAAAGCAGCCTGCAAGTAGTCTTTCAGGATCCACCTTGCATCTCCACCACGGGTAGCTTTGTTTTGCTCCCAAGAGTCGTATCTCAGCCTGGACGCGTGGAGGGTGACCAGCAGTTGTCCATTCTCTGCGCGTCAGAGAGCACGGGCCAGAGCCGTGTTCCAGTGACTGCAGGGTCTGCACCAAAGAAGGGAGTTTATTTTAAGGGGTCCCATTTTAAGCAAGATGGCACAGCTCTGACGGGTATCTTTAGACATGTCCTTTCAGTCAGGAAATAACTCAGGATAAAACCAAAAGATTCAAAGCAAAATCCCAGCCTACGTTCCCTGACCATCCAGATTGGGTTTCCCATCGGCACAATCCCATGCAGATCAGATGACGCTCACAAAGAGCAATTAATGAAGCGGCCTAGATTATACGTGCTCAGCTGTTCTACAGTTCAGCTGTGATTTTTAAGCAATATATTATATTTACAGCCCAATGAGAGGAGTGAATATAAGCAGATTCTCAAAACCTAGACAGATTCATAGCACGTACATAAAATTAATTGCGATTACTTAGCTAAAGACTGGTAGAAAACAGTCCTCAGGGGAGCAATTTGATCTAACCAAGCTGAATTTCGATTATAGACTGCAAATTCACTCACCCAATTGGAATGATATGCCTTGATATATGGCCGGGGGAGGGGGTGTATATATATCTGTCTATATCCTATGAAGAATTAAAGTCCTTGAGGTGCAATTTTGGCCCTGGCAGAGTTTTGAATTACACTTATTGCTATAACAGCAAGATTAACCACCATGCTGCCGGGAGTTAATTAGGCAGTAGGGAGACACCATGGCTGTGCAGCGGGTGTCATGGCTGCGGCTCTTGGTGAGGCTGGCTTGAACAAACTGGCAGCGCTAGTGAGACAACACTGCGCATGGTCTGCACAACACTCCCTGGCTAAATTTTGTAGCATTCTTTCATACCCTTCAAAAATTTACATGGAATAGCAGTGCAAACAAGCGTATATTAAAACTAGCACTGCCAACTCTAAGGTAAGGATTTCAAAGACCTTTAAAGGCAAGCAAGCTGATAGGGTCAAAAATTAATTAAATCCATTTTACTTCCAATTATCCATAATTTCAGGTTGGATTTTTATACGGTTAAAGTATGAGCAGGAAGGGTCTAAGAGCATCATTTCATATTTACAAAAGGAAAGATTTTCATTTTTAATTAAAAAAACAACCTAACCCTTCATTTGTATTTTTAAGAAGTTGAGTTTCCTAGTAAACTTGGATAACTAAGAATTACTTCCCCCCCCCCACCCCGCTCCATTCACAGTTCCAACATGATCAGGGACAAAACAACATCACTTAGTGGCCTTAAAACCCAAAGTCAACGTTACTCATGAAATACCCTCTAATTCCAGGAGAGGCAACCCTGGAAGCAGTCCTACGCTTACAGAACAGAAGGATATTGTTAAATGCAAGAGACTGCTATTCAGAGCTCTTCAGCGGAGCTATTAAATAGAACAACTATTAACAGAAAGGAGTAGTGAAGAAAAGCATCATTGTTCCCACACTGACCAAATCTTGCATATACTGTGCATATGTTGGCAAATACTTAACAACACAAGCACTATGGAGTCACAGTCTTAGTGTCTTCTGGAGCTAGGGAAGTGTGTCATTATGTTTTTACTTCACTTTCGGAAGGCTCTCACGTACAAAAATATATTCCTTCCTATCAATTTTTTTGTTGATAAAACAATAACAAAATCCTGATTATTTCCACTTATTGTTGACAGGAGTGAACCTACTGGATTTTCTCTGAAAGAAAATAAAAGGCAAAGTACACTCCAGCCTTAAAGCAGATATTTAGCCCACAAGATCAAACTAGAACTACTCTGAACACTGGTGCTCAAAATCAACTGATTCTTTCCAAAACCACTTCTACTAAACTATGTTACTTGCTAATATGGTATAAAAGTGCAAAGACATGGCATTTTTAACTGAAGACTTCATAATATCTTGTAAGTGTGACTTAATGCATTAAAGGCACATTGCCACCACAGGAAATAAAGCAAATATGGCAATTAAAATAATTAAAAAAAAAAAATTGAGGACTTCAGCTCTCAGTCTATTCTGGTGCTTTTGAAGTGTTTTAGCTTGCATTTTACCCTGCATTATCCAATATACATTATTTTCCACAAAGACACAAAGCACTTAACATAGAATTTAACAGCACCCAAGGCCAAGCTAGAACAGGCACTAAACTTCCAGGCCAGACTTTGAGCTGTTTCTCAGACACTTGCCATTCCCAAGCAAACAACTTTGTCAGGCTGTAATGAGTCAAGGGGCAACAGCGCAAGATCAGGAACAGGGAAATTCCAGCATGCTTCAATCAGGAAGACAGAGAAACAAGAGCTATGAAAGATCCCCAGATCTGACTTCTGTTTTTCCTTAAAGAGTATTAATCCCCCAACGCTTCTCTCACTTATTTTAGACCTCATGAAATATTTCAGTTAAGTTTTCTAAAAGTCCCAAATCACACTCATTCAGCTGACACTAGGCAGGTCTCACCCTTACTTGAGGCAGTTCCTCTAGATCTTCCTTGCTCTGCACACTGGGTTACAACCTCGTCAGCAATGGCTGCCTCTTCAGTCTGTTTTAATTCAGACCAGGTGTGATCTGGAATCAAGTCTCCCAGCTGGCCCCACTCTGCACATGTGGGCTTGCAAGCAGCCGTGGAGCACAAGGACTGCTGAGGAGCAGCCAAGTCATTTCTGCAAATTTTTGCAAGTTGTCATCTGTTTTGCCTCCCCTACAGTGGTTCAGCTCTGCCTTGCTTGCAGAGGTGGCCCAGGCTCATGGTCCACCACATGCCACCAATACAGCTTTTCAGCCAGGCAGTGGGGACGAGAGACAGACTGGGGGTCATGAGCTGAAGAAACCTGCCCTAAAATTACCCCCAGTTTGCCCAGTGGCTTCCTCTAGAGCGAGTCCTATTCCTGTGATGGTACTCAAAACCAAATTAGAAGGGGGGGGGAAGAGGTCCTCAACAGTGCATTGATCAACATACATAGGTATCTGAGAGAATTCTACAGGTAAAACAGGAAAATAACTGCTTGGTCTTTCTAAACTGCGGAAACACTCTGAAGTTCTGCATAAAATATTTTATAAGTAATATAAAATGATTCTGATATTACATTGGTTCCCAGAAAACACAATGTATAATCAAATAAAACACAAGTCACAATGGATATGGAAAAGAACACAACCTTGGCTTTAGAGCATGCAAACTTTACAGTAATAGTTTTGTATTTCACATGACAGTTCACGAAAAGAAAGACCACCACCACCACTCCAAACACAAAATAAGTATTCCATGTTTTGAATTAATTTGTCTAGGCACTAGCCAGATTACCACACGCACACCAAACTCGAGAACCATCCAGATTTACCGCATCGCTGCTGACAGGGATTCCCCTGGAGATCTGACTCTTCCTGCGCTGCAACGTGCAGCCACCCCAGGCAGACACCCCCACAAACACTGTACAACAACTGTCGTAAGAGATCGAGCAGGGAGACATCCCGCAGAAATGACCACCGTTACAGTGAGCACAGCCTCAGCAGGCAGTTACTCAGCCGAATGCCCCCTTGCCATCGGATGAACCTGGACACCTCCTGCAGAAGGCAATTTCCTCACACACAGTCCAGCTTTCTGTCCCAGTCTTCAGTGCTGGGCTGCCGTCGTACATCCCGGTCAGGGATGATTTATTTGCTTTCTGGTATGCGTAGTGGTATCTCCCTCACTCAGCTTTGGTAGAAGAGCAAAAGGAAGACAAACTTAACAGGTGACAGATCTGGGTTTTATCACTACATTTAGAGTCTGAGCTTAAGGTTTAAAAAGTCTTTTCATCAGCTGTATTTAACAGCAGAGAACCATTCCTGTAAATGTCAACACCCAGCATGCAGTTTATGCCCAAATGGCTTCTGATACTGCTATGCATAAACCTTAGCTCTACAACAGCTAAAACCAGCAAGAAGCCTGACATCCTGAGCACGAATGCACTTGAAGAGAAATGCCCAAAGGAACACCAGCCACTCCAGTCCCAACACAAAGTTTCGGTGTCATCGTCTTTTGTTTTCCCTCCTTTGCATAGTGCCAGATTTATATTTTTATCAGATGTCCAGAAGGCTAGCTCTTGAACACAATTTTTAATTACAGCAGTATAAAATTAAACCCTAAGAGTATCAGAAGTATCCTTTCTAAATGTGTTTGCCGCTACCTAGCTTTAGCTTCTTAATGGTTTGGACACAAACTTTTTAGGTACTATTGAGAATTAATTCTAAAAACAGCCCATCAGAGGAACGAGAATAACCCTTGTGTTAGAGAGGACCTTTCACCTTCTTGAAAACATCCCAAAGTGTAAATATTTAAGTGTTAATAAGACAACCAGAACATGCGCAGCCGAGAGATTAAACAGGAAAGAGCACCCCATTCTTCACTCACGCCGTTGGGCCCAGGTACCGGCGCGGCCTCCCGTCGGGGGAGAGCCCACGGTGCCCAGGGCTGGAGGTCCGCGTGCTGCCTAGGATCCTGTTCACGTCCTGCGCCTGTAGGCGCTTACTCTCCTTCTTAGAAAAACTGAGAAGGGCGGTACCCAAGATTTACCAGAATGAAGATCCTCAGCGGTGCTCAGGACCCCATTTACCTGGGGAATGCACACACACAGATTCCCACTCCTTCCCGCACTCCTCCGACAGCTCCCAGGCTAGCTCCCACTCCCTGGGGTACCTTTGCCCTTCACCCGCCTCTGCAGAGGCCAGAGGCCAGGCACCCAGCTTTCTGCAAAGTGGCTGACGGTATCTCTAACCCACAGAAAGCACTTGCTTTCTCTAAACGTGCCACGCGCTTGCGGCAGCCCCCGGCACGGGAGAGGACGCCCAGACCCGTGACTCGGCAGCCAGGCTCCTCGGGGCTGCACTCAAACCCAGCACCTCTGGGAAGGAGAACCGGCCTCGGCAGTCCTGCCGCACGCAGCACCTCTCCAGGACACCCATCACCAGAGACAGGCACCGAGTGCTCAGAGCCGTTACTGGCATCATCCATGCCGAGAGCAGCAACCATTCAGGAAGGCCCCTTTGCCTCTCTGGGCTCGTGCGGAGATACCCCCACGACACACGGCTGCATGGCAGGGGTGGCGCCGAAGCCAGCGGGAGCACGAGCTGCCACGGGCAGAGCCACCACAGCGCTGCTGGGACCCGCTGGGCCAAGAGACCCCGTATCCCAGGAACACGGACAGGAAGTGTTTCTGTTGATGCACGGAGGGATGGGAAGGTACTGGCAAGTTGGAAACCAGCATACTCGAATCACGGGCAGGTAACTGCTGGAAAGATTTTGGTGACACCGTTTTGGCCCCTCCACCTTCCCAGCTGCCACAACTCAGTTAGGGAAGCTAAAAATACTTTACTTTCTAAAAATGACTTTTCCATATAAGGAAGGGATGTCGTTACCACAGAGATGTTACCACGCAATCACCAGAGAGGGAAGTTGGTCTACGTAACCGTGACTGGATGGAGGGGGCCCCTGAAATAATCTTCTTACGAAGACAAGATCACGGCTGTGGCCAGGCTCACTTCCACAGCCAACGCCGCTGCCGGAGCTGCTCGATGTGGGACCAGTGACTGTCCCCTGGGATTATCAGCCCAGACACCTGCCGGCACAGGGAGGACAGAGGAGACATCCCATTGACGGCCAGCAGGTCCGCTCTTTGGCGTTCCTGGATCCACAGCCGGGTCCTCCCTCTTCTCTCCCGAAAGCAACGCCTGGCACCAGCTTACCCTGCTCAGGAAGACAGCTGCTAGAAACAGCCTTCAGGGAGCGGAACCAGCCGCAGGCGAAGCCCCAGCCCGGAGGGGAGGGCTGCGCGGCTGCGGGGGCGCAGGGCTGTGGGGCCGGGAGGAGCCCCCACAGCCGCCCCCGCCCCGGCAGCACTGCGCTCCCAGGAGCGGCCACCCTGCCCAGACCGGGAGGAACACACCTGGCACATGTGCCACTACATACACATTCCCTTAACAAACTATCAGCACATTTTTGTTTGTTTTGTTTTGTTTTGTTTTTTAAAAATCAGTATATACCAATATTCCCTCTTTTTCTACAGCAAACACCCACAGAAACCATTGTTTTATATTAGAAAGTATTCCATAAAGTGTTATTAGAGTGCCAATTCATTAATACATGATCTTGCTTATAAACAATTAATCCTGATAGACAAGACAACTACTCAGAATCCATTTCATTTCCTATCTTACTGTTAAACGCAGTAATTGTTAAAAGCCGGTAATACTGCAGGTACACAGCCCTCCTGGCAATGCCAACAGATTCACCACAAATACAACCGGCTGTGTTGTTCCTCGTGATACAGAGCTGACCTGTTTTGAATTTTTCAGAGTTAAAGAAGAAACTGTCATTGGTGTGTTTCTGAAAGATTTGTCCTATTTTAGTACAAGGGATTGAAAATCACAGTCCTATTGCTCTACTGATATGTGAACAGCAGGAAAAATGCTAAGAGAAAGGGTGGTATAGTGTAAAAATGAGGACATCTACAATAAAAGGATCCCTAGAGAAACAGAGAAAAAGAAAAAAAAAATCACTGCATAGAAGACTTACAAAAAAAAAATCATACAAGATGAATACATTCCCTGGGCAGCCTCACAGAAAGCTTGATATGGCAGCTATCAGTAAGAGAGATCAAAACACTGCATCAGAAGTAGGTAACAGAATGGTTCTGAAATAATAAACCATCAGATTTCCAAAGTATAAAAAGCAAATTAATACAAAGTCAAACCCCCTCTCCTCATATCCGTGACCCTCAGCAACTAAGCGTTGGATCTAACGAGCCAGATCCCTCTGCATTTCCTCGCAAGGCCAGGTGACAGAGAGACATCCTTCATCGGAGCCCTGAATTCTAGAGACGGAATATTATCTCCATTTACTGGACCTGGTTTTAAAAGACTCATTGATTTCAAGAGACTTTTAATCAGTCAAGTTTTAAGGAGGTAATCAATAACAATAGTGGCAATCATCTTAATTAATTGCTCTAGCATAAAAAACTCATTGATACATTTCCTCATCCAGAGGAAAAAGGGGGCAAAAAAAATACACAATCAATAATAATGTGATGAATTCCTGATATGTCTACAGATAACGTGACTGGTTATTTTATGCGTAGGAAAAAGAGTACTAGTTTTCCCCTTGCATTTAAAAAGCCAGTGGTAGCAAACACTGAATACAAGGGTGGAAATCACACTGATATTTTAAAGTTAGGTCACACCTGCTTCTATGTTCATTGAAATATGTCCACTTTGCATGGAAGAACAGTTAACATGCTTACACAAGGCACATTAAGTATTATTTCTTTGTTTAGTTTCCAAATGGTTCACATGCTACCCACATCAACAGTGTCACTTATCCCGAAAGGTAGAAGCCAAGACTATCTTAAATTGAGCATCCAGAACCGTTCATTAAAATCCATGCTTAATAAAAATTTTCACATGAATCTGTTATTTGGTATCATGTATGAGAAGTTTGAATACAGTGCCCTGTGAAGTTTAACAGGCTTCTGGATTTCTGTAGAATCTAGAAATCCAGCAGCTCTGTCTCTGTTAGATTCTCATTCTTCAAGAATTTAAACAGGCAGTCTCTCTCTCTCTCTTCCCCCCCCCCCCCCCCCCCCCCCCAAATAAAAAGCATTTCTCATTCCTCTCAGTACATACAAAGCTTCCATGATAGCTTTCACAAAGTTCAAAAGGAACCACGAGATCACAGCTAGGCTATGATAAATTTCACCTACATTCCCATATATTGGCTGCAGAAGAATTAATAAATTAAATATTTCTATTCTCAGCAGATTAGATTGTTGAGAGAAAACAGATGCTAGGAGAGCTGGAAGTATCATCGCTGCCAAGGGCTCTTGCAATGGCTAGGAATTAATTAGGTGAGATAAGAATGAAGATGATCATATAAAGCAATCCACAGGCTTTGCTGCAGATAAAGGGGAAAAACACTAAAGAGCTTTGCAAAGCCTATCTGCTGGCACATCTAAAAATGAGCTTAATCGCAAAACATATGAATAAAACATGTTGGCTAGGCATCTGAGAAACAGGTATATCAGTAGCACTGGGAATGTCTTGTGGGACAAGTCAAATCTGCTCTTCCCTTCGTCAGCAAGAAGGGAGGCTTCTCAGTAGTATCTTTTTCATGCCTATATGTTTGTAAAGAGCAATCAAATTACCTGTCCATTTGCCTCTCCAGAGTCTCAGGAATAGTTCTGATCCTATCTCCTCTGCAGTCACTGGTATTTACTATCATGGAAATCTGCATCTTAGGATGAAGCTGGAGAAGAGCCCTGGATATCCTGCTGGACCTGTTTTGGCTGCGCCACTTTGATTGCCCTGTTTTGACAATATGTAGTTTCAAGAAAAAAAAGGAAAAAATCAACTTACAAAGCACAGCCTTAATCTGTATTTGTAAAGATATACAGAGTGGGAAAAAGTGGGGAGGAAGGCTAGAAGAGAAAAATGCAGCATCAAGTTACTTCCAAACTGGTGGGATGAAGAAAGAAGCTGTGGCTGAATGAGGTTGTTTCCTGCCCAACAAAATTATATCATACCAAGTGTATCTCAAGTGTACAACACTGTACCTACCCACAAAGTTTTTATATGGAGCTTTGTTCTGCAGAATTTCACTAAAGATTTAATTTGTTAAGATGCAGTATGTCCCACAGATAGCCGCTGCTGAAACCACTTTCCAAAGAGAAGGATTTCTCAGAATTTCAGCAGTCAATTTGGCACAAAACCATCTTTGCAGAAAGTGTAACCAAAAAAAAAAAAAAAAAAACAACCAAACACCACCACAAAAAAAAAAAAATCCACAACACGAGGGGAAAAAAAAAAAAAACCAAAACCCACCAAAAAACCCAACAAAACCCAACCAACTTTCAATGTAAATCAGGAGCTGAGCAAAGTAACACATTGCTTTAGTGTTAGCCCACGTGCCAACTTCACAAATGTAAAATAAAATAATGTACTCCTAGAAAGAAAGGGGAACTCGTAAAGGTTAACTTCTAGGGCTGGTGTTTTAACTCAAAATGAACTCTCTAAGCCCGAGTGAAAAAGGACTTGTGTGAGAAAATACCTTAGGAGACGGCGCTTGCTGCGGTGGCCGAGGACTGTGGGTCCCGTGGCCAGCAGCCTGCCAGTGCCAGGGCAAGCTGAAGCTGGCAGGAGTCTTCTTGGTATTCCCAGGAAATGGGGAATCTCATTTTTCCCCCTTCCCACCACCTTTGAGCTAACAGCAACAGGACTTCAAAGCTAGCTCTAAGAAAACAGTATTTTAATAATGTTAATAATGTTAATTTATCTCCCCTCGTAACCCATATTTTCTTGAGCAGGAAAGACACAAATCCTGGAAGTAAACGTAACACAGGGACTTTCGTGATGGGGAGCGGCAGGAGGGGGTGTCTGTGAGCTGAAGTTCGCTCTCTTGGGGGTCTCTACTTCCCTGTCCTCAGCAAGGGAGGAGACAGCATGACACGAAGGCCTACCCTCAAGTATGCTAGTTTTATCACACCAGGTATCAAATGCACTGAAAACACTTCAATTACATTATACAAGCTCAGGGAAACAAAGTTCCATTGTAAGTGTTAGTAAACACTGCACCCTGTCACTTAAAATCCAAGTTTCTGGTTAGCGTTTGCATCTCTGTTTTACCTAAGAGAGGCACATATATATATATACACACACACGCACGCACATTTTGTATGGGAGGTGTGTGTAATGACTGTTAAAAAAGCTAGCTTGCTCCCATATTTTTATTAAATTATTATTACAACCCTGACCTGAAGATACGTTGCATTCAATCTATAGATGCATTCAATCTACATACATGCACAATACTTGATGAAGACAAGCAAGATACAATAAAAATACTGCACTACCAGTGTAAAACTTGGTGTATCAGTTTTTAAAAAAGTTGTCCAAGAAGATGGGTCAGGAAATAAATAAAAACATCCACTAACACTTGCAGGTAGCTGTTAACTGTAGTCACAGCATCTTTGCTTGAAGATCAACTGGAAATCCACATTATTTGTAATAACACCATGAAGTGTATCTGAGAGGGGCTCACAAGGAGCGTGGGAAAGGAATGGCAGAGTTTTAAGAACACATGGCAAGTCCTTTACAACCAGTGACACGTTGTGACTATTTTCACAGACCACTTTTCAAGTAATTAATACACTTTGAGAATAAAAAGTCTTATTTCAGCGAGTATCTGAAAAAAAAAAGGATATTAATCCCTAACACAAAGGTCTTCTCAAAACCTTAAAGGATTTGCTAAGGATAATTGTTAATACTTTGCATGTCTCCTTTGATTATGTTTGACATAGTTTCCGTATGGAAACTTACGCTAAATTTCATCAAGAGCTTTACTTTGTTTAAAATATCAGTCCATCTAATGCAATAAATATTTGCAGATATAGGAAAACATCACCTTTGTGGGTTATCCTTATACAAAAGGGTGAGAGAATTCACACACAACTTCACTCAAATGCTTCCTATTTCCTTCCTGAATCATACATACCTTCTTATTCTCCAACCCAATTCTGAGCTGTTTCTCTTCGAAAACAGCTATTTTTGGTTCACTATTTATATTTGTGGAAAATCCTGTTTGTTTTACTCACACTGAAAGGTTTGAGGGTTCACTGAAGTTACTTACATAGACAAAGGTTTTAGCTTATGAAATCTCTCATCAAAACAAACAAAATTATTTGACAAACGAGTGTTGGACACAATAGCCTCATGCTAATCAGTTGACTTACCAAAAAAAAAAAAAAAAAAAAAAAAAATGCTGCCATCTTCCTATTCCAGTCTTCCCTTGTACAGAGTCAGAGTTTCTGTGCTATTTAATGAAAAACCACTAAATTCTAAATTATGTGAGAAATTGAAGCAACTATATTAAGGCTAAAACTGAGGTTAATAATTTCAAATCGTTTTCATGAAAGATTATCATTACAAGTTCATGTCTAACATTTAAAATACCACCAAGCCATAGTGCTATCAGGTATCAGTCAAGTAAGCACCTGGAATCACATCTGGAGACCACCTAACCTAAACCTAGACCCACTCTGAAAATAACCCCTGCTCTTATAGAGCCACGGTGCCCAGCGTTACACGAACGTACGCAGGTGTGCCCAAAGGTTCAGTCCAGCGCTCCGTCCATCCAGAGTTAGGAAACCAGCTGGACATAGGGGAAAACGTACATCTCTTGCCTCTCTCCAACCTTTGGATAAAACCATGCATAAAATTATAAGATTCAGTAGTTTTAGAACATAGGTTAAAACTAGTTAGAACTAGGTTAAAAAAAAAAAGATGAAAATACACAAATTGAGGGGCTAAGTGCACTTTAAGCTTTCTGCTTATTAAATAAAAGCATGTGACAGAGTTCATCTTCCTCACTGATAGGAAGGACTGACGTCAGTATAAATGAGATACATATTGCTGCAACATACCAACTAATAAAAATCATCCTGAAGGAAGATAACCAACAATGATTGCATTTGGGATTCGTACTCTTTAGCCATTTGGCAGGTTTAAAAACTAGCAGAGTATTAAACTTGTTTAAAATAATGTCTTAAAACCAACCCATTCTGTTTTACAAATTAAAAAAAGGTCTATTTCCAGATATGCTAGTCCTAAATGTTGTTGAGCTACCAAAATTAGCAGTTACTTGGTACAAATCCAGAAACTCGCATGTTTTCATTTCCATATTATCTCCAATGCTCCATGACGGAGCACAACTAACGCTAACAGAAACAACCGCTCTTGCAGAAACAGGGCTCCACACAGCACGCTCCAGCTCATGGGAAATGAGCTGCTTGCCGAAGCTTTCAACAAGTTTATCGTATGGCTGCTGTCAGAAATGAAGTCACTTTTCCATAATTGCTGGGAATGTCTATGCTGAGTTTAAAAAACAAACAAACCAACCAACCCCAGCAACTTTAGAAAGAAAAAGGAAAGGGGGAAAAAAAAAAAAAAAAAGAAAGAAAAAACAGTTCACAGATGGCAAGCAGTGCTTCTCATGGCTAGAGATTTAAGGAGGCCTTGCCAAATGAAGATGGCAGACATATTTCAAAAAATATTCAATTAAACAAAACAAGGTAGAACAGAAATAGCACACTTCCCCTTTTTTTAAGGTTAAGTCTGATGCTGCCAATGTTTGCAAAGAACACTCAAATAAGTAAATAAGATACAGTGATAAATTCCAGCAAAAGTCTGAAGCACTATTAAATGAAAACAGGCAATTTTTTGCCCCCCTGCCTTGGTTTCATGCTTTGCAATTTATCAGACAGTGACAAGTAAATCTCTCCAAAATAAGGCAGTCTAGATAGAGGCCATTTCAGACAACTGTGCATTTCAATTTTTATCAGTATGCCTACTGAGCTGTTGAACTACATTACAAATAGTACAATATTCGGTGCCACTAACCAGAAACACCCATAATCGTCACTTTCAGACACCTGCAAGGAGTGCAGGCTTTTTAAGAACTGGTTCTCACAATCCCAAACTTTCACACCCAAAACCAACCATATGCTGGATTTCCTCTTCAGACCATGCTCATCACTAAACAGGGCCTCCTATGTTACTGGAATTAGGGTAGAAGACAGGAGGTATTACATTGGAAGAGTGTACCAAACAGCATGGGAACTAACTGGGGGTTTTATGGCACTTGTGCAGATGGTGGACACCTCACTGATGGTGCAGCTATTCACTGAAGTAGTCTCACTTACATTCTCAGTTACATTATTTAAGAAAACCCCAGCATTTTATCAGAAAAAAAAGAGCAAAAATGTAGAACAGGCTCTATAAATACAAAACGTACATTCCAAGCACTAGATACCTACAGCTCTGCTAACTGAGCACACAGCAATTATTCACTTGCCAGGCAGACAGGAAATTTAAATGAGCTTTGTTAATGCCACATCTGTTGGCATTTGCTTTGCATTTTTCCACAAGGTAAAACACTTACACTCCAGGTTCCGTATCAGGCACTGAATTTTAGGAAGGTTTTACAAACACTCTGTTTTCCCATACTGAGACCTTGTCTTCTCAGTAGACACTATCATTTACAATGCATTTGTACTGCAAATTGTACTTGTCATGGGGCTCTCCGGGTGCCATGAGCTTAAATAATCACAAATACTATACTTAGCTCAGTTCAGTTGCTACTCCCATTCTAGATTTCTAAGTAGCTAGTAAATCTTACAACATACTTCAGAAATATTTAGGCAACATAGCTTCAGACAAAAGAATTTCCACTTTATCCATCTTTGAAGCATAGGAAATAACAAAAGGAAGAGAAAAGCTGCAAGACAGACAGACAGAAGGGAGAGCACTGCTCCAAGAAAACACACTGCCATGAAGTCGAGGTTACCCTTTCAAACCCAGCTGAGGACTGAGGAGCTTTACCATCTCTCTAGTAACACACATTAAATAAAAGTTTGTTGTGGCAGCATTTATCGCAACCTGTTCACATCACATTTTCTTGAAGTTCGTTGTCAGCAGTCCCTTCCAAAATATTTAAAAAAACCAAAACCAAAACAACAGAAACCAACATCCACCCACCCCAAATCACCACCACCACAAAAACCCAGAAAACCCCCACACAAACAAGCAAGCCACATTTCTAAACTCTGGAGATAAATCCCCCTCACCCTGTTCACTGATGTACATGGTCAAGACATCATAGGAAACATGAACTCCTGGTACCCAGTCCCTTGGTGTAGCCAGAGCATACACTGCAAAGCTGGCAGTGCAATGCCTTAGCACAAGGCAATAAAGGAAAAAAATTGGGTGTAAATGAAGGCAGCAGTGCTGGTTTTAGGACTATGTCGGCAGATCTCTTTTAGACCACTGCAGCACATGTCCACCGTTAGTCCCAATACCACTCACGCTGACAGGAATGGTAACCAAAAAAAGCTGCAATTCAGAGAGTTATCTGAACTGAAAGAAAGGTCTGTAATATTCAATTGAAGCAGTGTTTCAATAGCTCTACCAATCACCTTAAGATATAAGTCGAGCAGCCTCTCTAGCTATTTTATTTACGACTTCCCATAGCCTACTTCGTTTATTACTTTTTTAAAGGCAAATTTGCCTGTAGATCATTTGGTTCAGTGATCAGAGGGAAGATGTTACAGACTCACAAAATTCAGCCAAAGACAACACCACAATAAGAAAGTAGCCATACTTTCCCCGCAATACTCATTCAGCTTGCCTTCCACCTTTGAAGGAAGTGAAGCAGTGTATAAACTCTCCAGGAACAGGCATGGGCCACAGTTCTCTGAAAAGGCAAACCGCTCCAGAGGACGTGTGAGGAGACCTTTTATTCAAAGTTCTCAGGACTCCCAAGTACAGTACTCAAAACGGTATTTTCCCTCAGATACAGAACCGAGCACTTTGGGAGGAATGCAGTTTCTACCACCTCTTCTCAGAGACTTGATAACATCTATTTCCAAAATGAATTAGAGAATGCCATTTGAATTCGCGGTTACTTAAATTATTTGGAAAAAGCACACCTTTGGCTCCCACGGTAAGTCACAGCTAGTGCTTAGAGAGAGATGGAAAAGTCAACTAAAGTAAATCCTCCAATTTCAAATTTGTTTTTGATGAATCTACCTATTGTATTTTCACACTATGATTTGCTTATTGCTCTAGAGAAAAATACTCATACAATCCCGCAGTTATTTTATGGAACATAAGATTATACTCAAAATGATACTCATTCACGTGCCCAACCTGATGTAAGGAATACATTGTTCTGAAAAATCAGGCAAATAGTACAGGAAGCCCGTGAACACCTCTAATCTATTAGCACTGACACCATAAACTTCCCATTCTTCAGCTTAAAATACACTACTAAGGGAAAAATACCCATTTTAAGAAAGGAAAAGCACAAAAAATGAAACAGAACACATGGAATAGTCTAATAAGCTGTCTGTAGGAACGTCACATTTCAGAAACATCATTGGAAATTCCCACATTAAAAAAAAAAAAAATAATCTACAGAAGTTTTCCCCCTTCTCTATATACTCATTTAATGAGAACAATCAGCTATTTCCATTTTCTTAAAGCTTTTAAGTTCATGGATTTAATTAAGAGGTTTTGGAAGAAGTGCTGTGAAGACAAAGTAAGAATTTCACTTCTGCCGAGATCCCCGGATAACATCTTCACATTTTTCAACTAATTAAAATACCACTGAACCTTCTGAAAATCCAGAGCGGCTAGAGGAATTTCCCTCTAGGATGATATCATGCAAGGAAATGTCAGTATCTGTATATTTCAAGCAAACATAGTTAAAGTGCTAACATATTTTCCAATTTTCAACAAAAGCTCTAAGGAACATAGTTAAGCAATCCAAGTATTTACAGACTCTTCTGCAAAGCTAGCTTTTCACCAACACTAAAGGAAATTCACCATAGGTTTATTCTTATATTTTGAAGAAAAACCAGTAACAATATTCCTTCCAAGTATGAGGCTATGTAACATCAACTTTTAACTGTTTGGGGATTTGGGTTTGGTGTTTGTTTGGTTTTGTTGGGGTTTGTTTGGTTTGGGTTGTTTTTGGTTGGNGGGTGGGGGGGTGGTGGTAATTAAACAAATGTCTCTTATCCAGAATCTTTGTTCAGATTTCTGTATTTGTATGACATCCCAGTGAAATGGCTGTGATTCTAAATAGGAACACGGTCCATCCTCCTCTGCTCCAGTCCTTGTCCCTGCTTCTGGAGCCCATTGCAGGAGCTGAACCTAAAAATCACAAGCTATTCAGAACAGAGCAGCCTTCCGTGCATTTATGGTGCGTAGCACAATGGGGTACCCCCATTGCTGCCAACTTCAAGAAACAGCCCTGCACAGGCTTTCAGGATAAAACCATGCCTGTCAACCTCGAGCAGCAGATAAGACAGAGACTCCTCCAACAAAGAATTCACATAGCTGTAGAAATGCTTTCTGTTTGCAGGTTGTTGACCACTAAGGAAAAGCATGATGAGTTTTCCTAATTAAGATTTTGGGAACATCCCCACTTACAAAACACCCGCAAGCTTCAGAATCACTTCTGAACTTTGAGACTATTCATCCGCCTCCAGCACGTCCTGCCCTGCGAACTTCACTGCTCCAGGTTCAGATGTGCAGTGAAGGACTCACTCCTCCAGCCTCCGCTGACCCCGTACAGCGGGACTCGTGCGCCTGCTCGGGAACAGCCCGTTAGCAGAGAGAAACCAGACCAAGGCAGAGGCAAAGCAGAAGCCCCACAGAGCAAGAGACTAGGAGCAACGGCGCACCACATGAACCCCCCCGAAGCAGGGGAGGATCAGCCCCCCCGCGTCCTGATGAGCCCCTCCCTTACACCTCTCCTCTCTGCGCCGTTCCATCCTTCTGCTGCTGCTGCACTGGAAAGCCCCTTACACAAAGAGCAGCAGTTGCCTGTGATAGCGGCAGAAAGCCCCACTCTTGAGGACTGCTGAAGTATTTTGCCTCCTCTCCCTCCTTCCCTCTGCGGCAGCCAGGAGACTTGCCAGGGGTGGCTGGGGGAGGGCTGTCAGGGGTTGCAAAATCTGCAGAACAGCCAAAATTTAAGCATTAAGCTCGGAGAGGGAACAGGGAGATGGAGAGACAGCGCTGTAAATATCTGCAGCCTCAAGAGACTCCGCTGGCCTCGCCTCGCCTTCCTCCATGACCCAGAGCATCCTCGAAACCTGCCACGTCTGCCTGTGCTGTCCCCAACTCCCATGGAGCGACTCACTCCCTGAGAAACCGCCTGCGACCTAATGTGGCCGCAACGGCCTCTGCTCACACCCACTGTCCCCTCCCCAGAGCGCTGCACAGTCCTCCCCAGCCTTCAGCCACCCTGGAGTGCCTACACCCAGCACACGGCAGCTCTCCACATCAGGGAAAAAAGGAGAGAGACAGCACTGGGACACAGCTGTGAATTAGGTGACATCCTTGAGCCATGCAGCAGTCAAATTTGAGATCAGGTGTGGAATTCTTCTCGGCAGAGGGAAGGGTCTGAACCTGCCCTGCTGCTGGAGGCGACGCTGGGCAGCCTCACCGTGCCGGGCAAGCCCAGTCCTGCTGAGCGTGGTGAGCAAGACGAGCTAACCTCCGTAATGCGCCTCTGCAGCTCAGGACTAACACCTCTGTACGGCCTGTCGGACAGAGCAGACACACCGTTTCTCAGAAGCAATGCAGAGATTTTTAAAATACTGGCAGAAGCGTCACTCTCTACCCTCCAACTATGCCAGATGAATTACTGCAAATATGAATGGCAGGTCACCTTGCCTTACACTACCAGATGATAGAACAAAAATGTACAACAGAAGAGGAATAGTCTTTTTTTTTTTTTTGCTTTTTGTACTATGACAACATCTCTTCCCAGTTCTCAACTCAGTCCTTTGGACCAACCATGTTTCAAGTAACAAACAGTAATATTTCAAACGCCTTAGCAGGTAAAATAGGAACACGTAAGTGAAGCAGCCATCCTGCTATCTAATCGCTGCCCATCATGCACCTTTGCTGTTGCTTCATTTGGGGTAAATATCATATTCATCAGCTGCCAGTGAACTCTGCAGATCCACTGCTCTTACCGGCTCAGTGACTTGCAACCGTCTTCTGGCTCCTGTGCTTCTACCCCCTTTCCAGTTCTGAAGTAATCAGGAACAGCATATTTATTTGCTACCGAAACGTCAACAGAAAAGCAAACAAACAAAAACCCATCAGAGCTGACAGCCTGACTTAGAGACCTCAGTTTCAGCACACTAATAAAGCATATGAGGAAGCCTTCAAAAGATTTAGAGAAGCTTTATAAGCCGACAGACAACGTGCATGTTTTTCCCCGAGTTTTCAGGAAAGCAGGACAGCCTTTGTTTTCAAATGCACATGTTCCAGCTCCTGGACCAAAGTCACTCTGCAAAGCACTTGGAAACAGTCTACATCCGTAACAGAAAAGCAGATTAAAAGGGAATGAGGATTTGCCACAAAAAGATGAACCGAAGTAGGCAGTTGTCTTCTGCAAGCGCTAGAAAGCAACAGCCAATGGCATCAGCAACAAAAAAACGGGGGGGGGGGGGGGGGGGGGAATGTATAAAGTCTGGCTGCATAGGGTCACAGGCTGGCTGAGGTTGGAAGGGATCTCTGGAGGTCAGCTGGTCCAACCCCCTGCTTAAGCAAGGTCACACAGAGTCGGTCACCCAGGACTGTGTCCAGACAGCTTTTGAATACCTCCAAGAACGGAGACTCCACAACCTCTCTGGGCAACCTCTGCCACTGCTCAGCCACCTTGCAGTAGAAAGGTGTCTCCTTATGTACCTTTCTTACATTGCTCTGAACGTAACATAAAGCAAACCTTTTACCTGTTTAATATGGATTTTCATTATACAACACTGAATATTCACATACAAATGAAAAATCAATTATGGCAAAAGTTCATTATTTTAAGCAACTCAAGGAAGCAAGTCTTGCACCAAAATTCCACCTACTTAGTCGAGGATATATCCCTTTCACCTGGCTTACACAGCTCTGTCTTCACTGATCCTGGCATACAACGTATTTTCCACACATTCACTTCAGTAAGACTATAACGGCATTGATGGCCTGTAAGAACAAGTAGATCCACACGGCATCAGTTCCTTTCCCACTTTTTCCTAAATTATATTTAAGATCTTTGTTCAGATAAGTAAAAGGTGCACAGTGGTCATAAATCACAAATACTTTAATATTTAATATGGATAGCTGAAGGGAAAAGGCTTTGCTTCCTCTTTGCTAAAAATTGCTATCCCACAAGACAGATGAGAATTGGCTTCACGGTCTTGCAAGCAGCCAAGCCTGGATAAGGTCTGTCCTTCCAGCCCAGAAAAACAACATTGCCAGTTCATGAAAACAAACTTGCTTTAGCAGAAGATTTTTGGGTCACGTCCAGTTCTCTGAAGTGAGTGGGTTGGTCCTATCATACTTGTTCCACCCAGTCCTTGACTCCTTCATGTGCCTGGCAACATTTGAAGTTAAAAATAAATTAAAAAAAAAAAAAAAAAAAAAGTTTTTTCCATTTCTTCCTCCAATAAAAAGTGCGATAGGAATTCTAGACCAACACTTTCACTTTAAACAGCTGTTTTTAAAAAACATTTTGAATGGTGAGGTCAGGGACGCAAACAGCCAATGCTTTTGTCAAAAGCAACCTTCTTTGTGCAAATCTGCTGCAATAATGGATCCAACGACAGCTGTCTGCTAAACATTACACACAACGGTCTGCACTGTCCAGGTAGTCCAAGAAAAGGAGTAATTCTGTCCCTAAATAAACAAGAATTCTGAGGTAATTAAAATACAGCTAATGGTGGCTGATGGTACTTAATGAATACAGAACTCCTTCAAGTGATTTTTGAACAATTTCTTTTAACGTTTGGTTGACACATAAATAAAACACTGCCAAAGAGAGTTCAGCATACGTTTCTGAGATGTTCCTATGGGAAAATGAGTTTTGCTTTTCCCACTGGGATTGGTAAAGCCTCTAAAATTAGAGAGTTTGCCACACCAGAAAAACAAAAAACTTCAAAACAAGCTCCCACGGGATCACTTAAAAGGCTTTAACGAAAGAATTCAGAATTACGTCCTGCTCACAAAGCCTGCCTGCCGCTCACTGTTCATCTACTGCAGTGCTAGGAGTGCTAACAGCACAGTAGGTAGTTGCTCCGAAGAGCCCATCCGTTAATATGCAGTGGCTTGCTGATACATTCGAGGGCAATAAAAAAATAAATCTCTTTTCAAGAATGCAATGCAAACTGGAAAACGAAGAGAGAACAAGTAGAGGCAGCTCTACCTCATGCACAATACAACAAAAGAGTTTTGGATACGGCGTGTTCCCATGGTACTTAACGCCTGTGATCAGCCGCTCCTTCTGCGGTGTGCTAGTGAAGCCTTTTAATGAGATCTGAACTTTCTAGAGAAAGGTGACGTTACTTAACATCCTGTAAACTGTCTTTGCAAGCCTTACCGAAACACAGACTGAGACAGAGCATCTTTCCCTCCTTTTACTTACTCCCGTAAGTATAGACTTTTTCTTTTAAAGGCTATCTAAAGAGCTAGTTTTGTCATTCATTTGAGCTTGCATAAGCCAAAGGAACGTCTTGCTAAGCAGGAGGCTCATATAGCTTGTACTAACTAAGCCTTTGTTTAGCCAGGAACTTCTCCAGTAATAAAGTGTGGTGCATGCCCATACAAGCTGTGTTGAAGTCAGTACGTGGTGCTTCTCTGCCTTCCTCAAACTAAAGAGGAAAGAATAAGCCATCACCCTGGGTCTCACCCATGACCCACACTGTCCAGTTACCCCGACAGAGCTCGCCGCTCAACTCGGGCACGCAGCCTTTTAAGAGGGAAACATCGCACAGCCTGCTCCGGCTGAGGAGCTACTCTCGCCTGCTTGCATACCATCGCGGCTGTCCACCTTATCATCTTCAACTTCATAACCTTCACAGCATCCTTCTAAAATCGTCCAGTTTTCAGAGGGAGAACCAGGATGCCGTGTCCGCAGTCTGTCACACGCACAGGAACACCTTTGGTGGCAGTTTCAGGCGCAATCGTCTGGGGGATCTGGTGCCACTTGCCCAGGGTCACACTGTGACTGTGATGTGGCTGAATGCAAACTGAACCTTGATTTCCATAGTCTAGACCAGCATTCCCACCATCAAACCACCCTTCCTCCTGATAATGACTGGGAAACACCTTTTGCCCTGAAGCAGTTATTTTTTTCCCCAGGTTGTTTTGGGGGACGGACAGTCCTGGGCAGTTGCTCCACTGCTTCTCTACAACGCAGGCACGCAGTCCCTCTGAACTGCGTGGGTTACTGGTATCCCCGTATAGCAATCTGCAGCCATGAGTTCCGCAATCTAACACTGTATTGGTTCCAAAATCGTGCTTAATTTAACACCACGTATTTTGTGTTGTAAAGAAAAACACCCAAACCACCTCGTTTCAGTGCCATTCAGTATACTTTACTCCTACATCCCTGAAAAGTTAAGTGCACAGCTTCTGTGCGTGCATCAGCGAACCATTACAAACGAACATTTTTCAATTCTGGCTCTCTGAAGACTGAACGAACGTGGGTTCCTCCCAGCGACTAAACGCTGTGGTGCTAGCACTGCTGGAGCTGTCGATGAACAGCAAGCAGCAGACAGGCTTTGAAAATAGTAGGCAATTCCAGATTCTTTTTTTAAACTCTTTACAAACAGGCTCCCGCAGGATGACTGTGCCTCAGCCAAGCACCCTGTTTGGTTCTGCAGGAAAGGAAAACGCCGGACGAGCCCCTGTGCTGCCGTGCAGTGCTCCCTACTCGCACGGATGCCCCTCCTCTGCCCACCTCGCAGCTGCATCCCCCAGCCACCGTCAGCCACTGCCTCCTGACCGACACCAGGCCTGCCTCCATCTTCCCGAAAGAGGGGGGCGAGGCCGGCCTCCCGCCCCAGGGCTTTGGCCTCTCGGTGCCCCAGAGGAGACGGCCGTCTGGATCCCTCAGGCCACGGCCCGCCTCCAGGGGCCAGGCCCNGGTCCTGCACGCCCGAGGTCGGGCAGGGACCTCGTTTTATAGAGGCAAAGCCTCCCCGAAACGCACTGGGGCGAGGCTGCCGATGGCGCAGAGCCGGCCCGCCGGCTGCTGCCTCAAGCACAGACACGAGAAGTGGGCAAATGCAAAAACACGCGTTTGCCTTAGAAATGAGAGCACGCGCGTGTAAGAGATCAGGGCTTCTCTTTCTTGAGCGACACCGCAGACCTAAAGCTCGGGTTAACCAGAAACCTCGGCCAGACTGCTGACCTCTCCCTCGCACCCAGCCTCGGTATGAGCCCCAGCCCCACCAGACACCGCAGGCAGAAGGCGGACCTCTATGTTTCACCATGTCATCGCCTTGCTGCTCCTTCTCAATCCCTTTTTTTCAGCTTATGGGGGTTTTTTTCTATCCTTGCTACAATTTCATGTCACATTAAAGCCTCTCCTTACAAGAGTTTCTGACTGCAAACTCTATTAGAAAAGAAACTGAGATGACACCAGGGAAAACGGAGGAGACGGAAAAGGTAGGGACAGCAGGGCATGTAAAAACACCTATTTGGCAAAGAATATAGGTGGGATAGCTTTTCACTGATTTGGGAAAAGGTGCAAGAAAAGACCAGAAGATGTTTTACTGAAGACAAACCAAAATCCCAATTGAAAATCCTTCCAGTCACAAGCCAAGACGTGAAATGAAAGTTCTTCCCACTGCAACTTCGCATTTGCAGTTGCATCTCTTAGTTGTCAGTATCACCTCGAACTACAGCACACAGGTCTTAAGCTGAGCTCAAGTTTGGTCAATATCTAGGTATCAGTAACAGTCATACCACCTAAAAGCTGTCTGAATCGGTACGTAAGCTACCTATACCATGAGAGAAAACTTGCAGTGTTGTCATGGCTTTTTAAATTACTTTTCTTAGCTTTAATTTTCTGCTTTCAAGGATATTATCTGTTAAAGCTTACTGACTCATGAAGACAAGTGCTTGGCAACTTTAACAAAAACAATCAATTTTATCTGACTTCAAAATGCCACATAAAAGCAACGATCACTTTTGTTTGCTGTCAATAAATACTTTAATCTTTTCCAACAACATATTAGAAATGAAAGTGATTAAATAGTACTTTACATTAAAAAATTATGTACGAATAATGAAAATAGTGCTAAAAGTGTTGAATAACTGCTATACACCGTTGGAAAAAAGGCAGTAAAAGAAACATTTTACTTTTAATACTCACTCTTCCCCAGTCTGATGATCATTGTGCTTAATCTGACCTTTTCCACAATATGAAATAACATACTTCCCTGGAACTTTCATCAGGGGAAGACTCCTTGCCACTTCAGTAATAAAGATGCAAAAAAGATGCTAACTGACTCTGTGACAGGCCATTCAAGCAGTCACCAAAGGCAGAAAGTCTTGTTTTCCTGTGACCACTTCTGATTCTCTACCAAGAGAGTGAAAAAAGATGGTTAGAAAATATCGAATAAAGTAGATATATTTTGAGAACTTCCACACACTAAAAGCGTATGACTGGCTTGCAGTCAGACCTGCCTGCCTAACTTCTTCCTTTTTTTCAAATTAAGGAAAGAGTTTAGGGGCAGAGGACAAGGCAAAGCTATGACCAAAGTGGCTGCTCTTCTGGGTGGGGGTGGAGAGGAGACAACTCCCAGAGCACATACTTAAAGCCAGTCTGTCTTCCAAGGTAGCTCAGTCATTTGATTTTGTCTTGTCACCTCGATGCCAAGGAATGGTGTGTTGGTCTACCCTGGTGGAGAAGAAACTTTCAGTTTAACTTCGTGGAATCACCTCTTCGACAGAGAGCAAGACGCTCGTTGCACTAAAGGCAGCGCAACAACATTTTGAAGCCCAAGGTAAAGCTCCACATGGAACAGTTTTGTAACAACAAGGGAGTTACTCCACTGGAACTACGTTGTCCCAGCTCGTTATTATAAATAGGCTCGTTACCCAGCACACCCCCGGGGCCCCGAAGACGTGCATTGATAAATCAGATCCCCCTCATACGCATTCAGTTCCTGCTGCAGCTGAACAGCTCCTGCTTCAAGGAGCAATGAACAATGTGTTCAGGGTAACCAAACTCGCCTTCTTGACGGCTTTTGAGGCACACGCGAAACTGCAGATGAAAAGGCTACTTTTCTCAACAACATCCTCACTTTAAATAATAAATGAGGAATAAGGGGAGAGCTTTCAGGAGACGGTAAGTACACATAGTACAAGAAAGGGAAAGAAAGCGTTTGACATAAAAAGAGGAAGTACATTTGCAGGGGGTGGAAGATATAAACAGTATGATGAAATAAATAACAGAACAGGGGAAAAAAAGTAAGTAAACAACAGATCAGCCTTTTAGAAAAATCATGAAATCCGAGGGCTTGACTGGTGTTCTATGTGCAACTCCCTCTGAAGTCAAATTCTGTGGTAAGAAAATTTATGATGAGAACTTTGAAACAGCGACAGAACCTTTAAAATTTGACCCTTGTGAGACTGCTCGTAGAAGCTAATAAACTAACAGATTCACATGTAAAGCATTCTTCCTATGGTATCCTACTCCCATTGCATAATTTCATATTCAAATATTTTGGGAATTAAATCCTCTTAAACCATCACACTGATACAGTGGCAATTTGTGGGCTAACTCTACTCCACCTGCTATGAAACCACATTAACAGAAAACTGTAATTATATAATGCACTTTGCCACTATTACTTCCTCATGTAAACATGTGCTCTTGCTGTTAACGATAACACTTAATCAAAAGGAGAGGAAAGATGGTCTGCAAGATAATCTTCTGAGTTTCCTGCTTAAGGGAGGCTAAACACTGTACAAGCTCTCCGTTAAAACTCTTTTGCTCAGAGAACTGTAAAAATATCTGCTAAAAAGAAAATTCTTATTTTTTGTTAGAGAAAAATGTGATTTTTTTTTTTTTAAGCATACAACTCCATCTTGGAGGAAAAACCCCACCCTCTGTATTGCCTGTACTATTACTGCTCCAATCATCTTGCAAATTAGAAGAGAGCTTTTAAATTTTACAAGTATGCGTCTGCACAATAATGTGTCACTGCTTTACTGCACGACTGCTTCGCGTCTTGATCCTCATCTATACGTAAAAGGGGAATTTGCTCTGCAACTCACTCTCAGCCATCACTGATTATACCTTACAGGGTGAAAGTGAAGGGCTGGTTACAAGCAGGACCTGCACAGCCACTGCACAAGCCCACGGGAGAAGCACCCCTGGACCATAGCACAGAGCTGCACAGAGCCGGGCACAGGCATGCTCCTGAGTGGGTGCCCTGGTTATGGATAACCCCACACTGCTGTGCCCTCCTTAGCCTAAACTAGGCATCCTAGGAGCTGAATCACTTGGGAAGCTGACACCTAGGAAGCTATATATCAGCACGAGTATTTAGATCTTCTTCAAGCAGGCTGTGAAGGATTTAAGAAAGACCTTGTCAAAACTGCACGCTTGCGAGCACATCACTCTCGCTGTACATACCTGACACTATCACCTACCTAAAGACTAAATGAAGAAAGAGCTACAAACTGGTACAATCCTCCCCCCAGCCATCCGACAGTTTTTTCAAAGTATCAACAGTTGCAAGTTATCCCTGTACACCTGGAAAAAGCACTTTAGTAACAAAGACTAGCACGGGCGCTGCTGCTGGTGCAGCTCCACCGCACCACCTAAGCCACTTCAGTGGTCCATGCACGCGTCCCTGAGCTCATCCCCAGTCGCAGAAGTAAAAGAAAACAAGAGGCAGTGAAAGAGTTTCAAACCAAAACACCTTTTTACAGCAGCGGATTAAGAACTACACACGAAGCGAGAGCTGTTCAGCAGCCAGACACCATCACTTTGGGCCGCCGCTCAGCTTTGTTCAGTTGCACATCTGGGCCAACAGCTGTATCCTGCTGGTAATGCGTTACCCACAGTTTCATTCTCAAGATACAACAGATCCCTCAATTATTAAAAATATTCTTTTTTCAAATGCACAAGCACTGCAAAGGGTAACAAAACAGTTTTCTCCTCCCCTTCGTCATTTTCACATAGCTCAAGAAGTTTTAGGTAGTACCAAATTCTGCTCTACCCCAAAATTTCACCTCCTGCAAAGGGGGTTTAGAATTCAGTAAAACAAGAAAGAGTCTCCTAAAAACAGCATAAGCATGAATACAGCAGAAACTGCAAGAAAAACCTTGATTTGAGATTCTCCCATAGCAAACCAAACAAACAGAAGACAGCAACAATGTTTAAGAAACTATCAGTGTCCCTCACACAACAAAAAATTAAAATCAGAAAGAAGACACCAAAATAACCAGAAAATAGAAAGTGAGGAGTGCAGAAATAGATAAAGAGAAATTAGATAGTACTTGTTTTTAGGTTTCCCATAACAGAGAACACTGAAAAATGCTTTTTCGTTGGCCTTCTACGTTATTGCTCAAAACTATGTATTCCTAAAATGGAAGCCCTCGGTTACGAGTATGCCATTTTACAGCATCACAGAAAGCAAGGCGATAAACAAACCGGGTTTCGGGGCAGTGCCCTCAGGAGCTAGCCAGAGCTGCCAAGCGCCAGGCTCAGCCCCGGGAAGCCACCCAGGAGGGCCTTCAGGCCTGCCAGACCGACCCGTCCGTGGCCAGGGCTCCTTCTGCAACTACTAGAAAGCTTTGGGGAGCAGAGCGAAAGGAGGAGTTTGCTCCAAAGCGTACGAACCCACTGGCAAAGCCCAAGCAGGGCCCTCCTTGCTCGTCTGCCTCTGCCCCTCTTCCCCCAGCTACCCGACTTCTGTTCGTCTTTCTCGGTTTCTGGCCAAGCGGGGGGTGTTAGCTTACCCCTCCCTACCAGCAAGGTGCCTGCGGCCACAGTCAGCCCCACGGAATCTGGCAGAAATACTCCCCGTACACTTAAGTCTCTCATAGAAACATTGCCTTTATCTGGGCACATTCGTTTGGTTTTCTCTTCCACTCCAGATAACATCAATGCAGCCTGACAGCAAGGATGGAATAAGTGTTTCTCAGCAGCAAAATAACTTTTTTTTTTTTTAAAATCACAATGAATCAAACATTTGCTTTCACTCAATTTAGTAGCTATGATTTGAAGAAAAGAGGGTGCCTTGACTTGCAACGTGCTAGTCTTAATACTTACTTAGAAATCAAAAACTAATTAAAACATTTTCCATCCTACCACATTTGAAGTTTTCCACAAAACTCAAATAATTATTCCTGGAATAATTATTTGGGGGGAAAAAAAAAAAAAAAACACAGGAAAAAAAAAACCAACAAAAAAACCCCTATCAACCAACCAAACAACAAACCCCCAAAAAACCCCTTATCATTATCACCTAATACTAGCTAAATCCACAGATATCTAATATCAAAGTAAAACTACACCCACTGTTTCAGGATCGGAAAATTAAGATCAGGTGTGATAAAGAGATGTCTACACTGTGATCCACCACCCATTAGAAGAGCAGGCTGTTTTAAAAATTATTATGGGAAGTATTTCTACTTCAAATGCAATTGATAGACTTCAACTCTTAACAGAAGTGAAGGATATTCCAAGTTCATACTCAGAAATAAAGCAATAAGCGTACTTATAACTAATACTACTACAAACAGGACTTGGAACAAGAAATTCCACCCCTGCCCTCTTTGTGTACTGTGTGAGAAAGGGAGACTTTCACCCAAATGTTGAGAAGGCTAAGGCCACTTGGGAACGTGAAAGCTTACTGCCCTATCTCGGCACTGTCATATGAAAGCTAGTATTTTGTATAGTCAAAGAAAAATACAGGTAGGACAGTAATGCTGTTAGTCATTTAGAGATCTTGAGTATCAGTACCCTAGCACCACACAGCAATTCCGTAACCTACTTTCTCCCCTCCTTCTTTTTTAAACTAATAAAATTACATGTTCTGTTTAGCTTTTACCTTTCTTGTCATCGTTGCACTTCTATTCTGGCCTAAGTTTGTCCTGAGAATTTAAGAATGGCATCGACCGCCCATTATAGAAGAGCTACGTACATTCAGTGGCATGAAGACAGAAGGAAATGTTTTCAGAAGTACCTACCTGACTTAGGCTCACGTATTCCAATTTCAAAGGAAACCAGAACAAATAAACTATTTCCCAACCCAAGCAGAAACCTTGGAACTTGGATGGCTAAGTCTGCTGGGCATATTGGAAGTCTTTATCCTGAAGATCTACGCCCAGAGGTTTAAACAACATGGGTTGTTAAAGTCACCTAAAACTGAAACAGAATAAGACAGAATTTTCAGGTGTGAGCACTGAGGTGTTTTTTCAATATTTGTGACTGCACCCAGCTAAACGTGCAGCAACAGCAACAAAACTTCCGAGACAACAACAAAAACTGAATTGCAAAGATCTCCCTCTGCCTCCATCCAGCAGAAACAACCAAAGCTCCTTTGCTGCACTGACACGGAAACAGGTGGTAAGGCAAGCTCCTCGGTTACATGCAGCCCCACAGCCTCTCTGAGACATCTGCCAGACAGGAGGGATGGAGGCAGGGGCAGAAAGGCTGCCTGCCCGCATTCGCTGCAGACGGGTTTGGGGACCTGCCCGAACTAAGGACAGACATGCCTCCCGCCACTCGTGCCCGTGCCTCTGCAACCCAGCCTGCTCTGCTCGTTGGCCAGTAACACACTGTACTTGGGCTGAACAATCCTGCAGCAAAATCCAAACATTTCCTCGGCTGACATACTCTCACTTGATGTGAAATGCTCCCGACCCTGCCTAAAACCCTCCTGAGCAGAGTCCCGCAGAAGTTGCCAGGATCACTCGTGAGCCCGAGGGTGTCCTCAGAGGAGTTTTCCACACGTCGGCTCAAGGCATTTCATTGCAGCTATCAGTACAACCTTCTGCCGGTCCCCCCCACGCAGCCCTCGGAAGGATGAGCTCATGCCGTCTGACAGCTCTCACGGGCCCCAATGTCAGCTGCTCACACCCGGCTCCCAGGTTTTTGTCCCAAGGAAAAAAAACAGCGTTCAGCTGTTTAAAAGTAACTGAAGAGAACGACAGGATAGAGCAGATTAAAGTAATTAAAATCCTATACAGTAAAAGCAGTGAAGTGCCAGGCAGATTGATTTTGTGGCCCCTGCAGTGGTAGGCTCATTGAAGGGTAAATGTGAAATCTTGTCAGTGCAGACGGAGGAAGCAAAGAAAGCAAGGAAGCTGGGAAGGGAGAGGCTCGTATCATAGAATGGTTTGGGTTGGAAGAGACCATTAAAGATCATCTAGTCCAACCCCCCTGCCACGGGCAGAGGCATCGGGGGGGGGGGGGGGGGGAGAGAAAGTGTGACCCACAGGTAACCTGAACTCCATCTTCTGTTGTTAGCAGGAGTATACCGCGATAAAAAACAGGAAACGTTTATACAGCAAGACAAACACTAAATGCTTAAGTAAACACAAACGTACCAAAAATCATATGCATTCATATTCACGAGATGCACGTGTTCATGAAACTTTGAAGAATATTCGTAGATCTAATGCTGCATTAACGTTTTTAACAAAGCAGCAAAACTACTCGAGGAATGAAACAAACCCAGCACAGTCCCTCTTCACTGTTAACATGTTTATTCATGAGCTCCCAGGTCAGCATTGCAAAAGGTTATTGGTGGATGTGGATGGCTGGCAGGAGCAAACCAGTATGTTATCATAACTTGCTTCTGGCAATCAGAGAGGAAAAAAAAAAAGCAATTTGCTCCTCTTTGCAAAAGTACAGCCAGGTCAGCAATACCAATGATCTAGGAAAGACTATCCCACCCAGAAGAACCTGTCTATCAAAGATACTTTAAATTATTCTTCTATGAAATACTGGTCTCAACTAAAGAGACATGCTAAAGAGACACATACAGCATGTGCCAGCCAAGTAAGCAGTATTCATACAAAACACATCTAAAGTGCAAATCATGCTGTTGCCACACAGTAATGTTCAGGCTGCTTTAAACAAATTGGAGAAAGGTTCATCGCAGAGCCAACACGCGAGGGTCTGCTGGCGTGGAAAGAGGGAGCAGAACTCCCACCCGTGTGGGGTAAGAGCGAGAGCGCAGCCCCGGAGGGGCTAGGCAACTTCAGCAGCAGGAGACCCACATCACCAGAACCCCTCCGCCCGGACCCAGCCTGCCTACGGCAGCCCTTTACCGGGGGCACCGGCCCTGAAGAAGCCCCACCGGAGGCTTGGTGTAGGAGCAATTCCAGAGGACCTCTGCCCCATGATGAACCAGATCCCCAGAGCAAGAGAAGGCGGGACTGTGCCAGTGCAGGATACTCAGACCGACCACCCCGCTTGCTCAGGGTTTCTGCGCTGTGTTGTGAAAAATGCATACCGTTACACTACACTGAGGTCCAGCAAAATGTGACTAAAAATGTAGTGTTTAATTAAAATGTGTATCACCAACTGAAATTTGAAAGCAGAAATGGAAAAAAAATGGACTAAAGGAACTGGAAATGGTGTTCCAGCCCAGCACAGGTGGAGTCCGTCAAAGCAGGAGTCCTTGTTCGTAACTGAAATCACTTCAGGTCATAGCAGAGAAACTTACTCCTCACCTGAATAGGAAGAGCCCAACAAGCAGAAACAGCCACTGACAGCTCCAACATGTAACTCGAAAGCTAAGCCCACAAACCAAGATAACGTCATCTTTGTTGTGCCTGAATTTCACCACCATTGCTCCAAAAACCTGACTGGGCAGTCGCCAGTCCCAACTCCAACAGCAACAAATCAGAAGTGTAATCACGAAAGTTCAGACCAGTCTTTCCATTCCCCACCCTGCAGTGGAACATGTCCAAATAAGCCCGGTTTTGTTGCCGTAGAAAACTAATTTTTCATCACGAGGGAGTCGCTTGCTAGAGCAGAAGCGTTCTCCTCTCTGGTCACGCCAAACGATAACAAATACACTTCACCTTCTCCAGGAACGCCAGTGAGTCTCAAATACTAACTATGAACAACCAGGAAATCATTTAGCCTGACAGCACAGGATTTCTTCAATGACAGTGCTCCAAAGTGGCCACTTTTATCCCTCTCAGCCAAAAGAGAAGGCAGAAGAGCACTCTGAACCACAGCGTTTGCCACGGGAGATAGCAGGCTCAGGTCAGATAGCAGGCTCAGGTCAGATAGCAGGCTCAGGTCAAACGGAGGTGTCATCTTTAGGCTCTAGCAACGCTAACGGGAACACACAGCAGCAGTTACCTGCAGAGGTCCTATTGCACACCACACGGCTTTACTCACAAAGCCGCAGAAGCCTAAGGCCATAATCATGACAACTATTATGAAATGAGTATTTTCACAGTGTTCATTTAATATGAACTGGCACATTTAAGTGTAAAAGTAACTGTGGTGATAATTTGTCACAGTTTACTAACCTCGGTGAAAACATAAATTGCATCCTTTGACTACACATGTATCAATCACAGTGCGTATTTTCGGTCAGCCTTTAAGATGATGAAAAAACAAAGCAAACTTTGAAGATTGGGGGGAGCACAAAAAAACCACGCAGCTGCTTACTGTAAGCGCACTTAGTGATTTGTGCATAGGGCTGGCGCACGAAGCAAAGCCAGTCCTAACACACACGGCAAGAGCAACGCGCAGCACAAGTTCGGACCCAATGCCCTGCTAGATGTATGCTGCTTCACAAACTGCAAGCCCCTAGAAACACTCCTGCTACAGCACACAACGTGCCACTATTACTCAGTTCCAGAAGCGCTTTGCCACTGACTTCAATGGCTCCAGACTTCACCCGGGGCACAGCCTAGGAGGCTTAGAAGCCTGGCTGCTACTCCAGATACGTGTAAATATCTGTCTTAATTCACACAAATTTACAAGAAAGCATTCTCCTCTTTGCTTAACTGCTAGCTGCATCAGCTGTTGCACTCGTCTTACTTGCAGCGATGAGAAATATTCCAAATGCTTGTCCGAACAGACCATGCTGGACAGAAATGAAGTTGTATTTTCACGTCACAACGCGCAAAGTATGTCAGGAGGAAAGCCTGGGGGCCAGCCGAGCCGCAGCCGTTGCGGAAGGCTACGGAAGCAGCGCTCCCTGGCAGGACCCGCTTCCCCCCGAGAACGGGGCCCCCCGAGTTCGCACCCTCCTGACATCCCGGGACAAACCGCAGCTACGGGACCCGAGCCACCCGGGACGATGTTACGGCACCCGGCGCGATCAAAAATGATAACAATGACAAGGAACAGGCGCGCTCGCGACACCGGGCTTTCCCCGAGAGGGCGTTTCGCTGCCGGCCGCGCACCCAGCGCCTCGCTCCGGGCTGCCGGCGGCGGCAGAGCCCCCCTCACCCCCCCGGCAAACGCCGGGCGCACCG
>WAAD01010453.1:779154-810998 GCA_013389945.1 Fregata magnificens | reverse complement strand
CCCGGGGGTCGCCCCTGGAAGCGCCCGGCGGCGGCGCATCCGGAGGGGGGCGCGGCGGCTGGCCCTGGCGATGCGAACCGTCGTGCCGCATCTCGGCCCGAAAGTGCCTCGGGTCGGAAAGCGGGGGCACCTACGCCTAAACGGTACCCCAGTGCATGGCGGCGAATTTCCCCTTTCTGCCGTGTGGACTGGAAGGGTTTTGGCAAATGCATATCGCTGCCTCCAGAGTGGAACACCCCCCGCATGGCAATACGGCTCCATCATAAAGAACAGAAGATAAGATAGTTATTAGTGATGCTGGACAAACCCCTGTTTGCCCCAGCAGAATCTGGACCTATGGAGGAGTAGGTTGAAGTGGCCCACGCAGAGCCTGGGAGTGCACAAGAGTAATCTTCGGCTCACAAAAATACCCTTTGTGAAAGGAATCTTTTTCAATAACTTTGCTTAAGAAACCAGAGAAATGATAAATCGGTCTTTGCTAGGCTGTGAAAAATAGCTGGCTCCTAAGATTATCTATATTTCATGGCTGATTAGTAACAGGAACAAAATGTGCGGAAGCTCGTATTACAAGGCTTGCAGAGGTCTTACTAAGTTTCAGAGCTGGGGAAGCTGTTGTCCAGCGCGTAAACGCTACGGACAGGGAGTCACCGAGCAGAGCAGGGAAAACAGGAAGCCCAAACTGGATTCAAGAGCAACTGCACAAATACAGAAAACTGAGGGGAAAACAAAATGTAGAGGCAGATCTGGGGGTACTGTGGCAGAAAGCGTGATGGCGAAGAACGTCCAACAGGTGACACATACTGTAGTAGAGGTGACAAGGGAAATCGCCAAAGATGGAAACGTCCATCACGCTGAACAGGAAGACATCACGCTGAACAAGAAGGCTCGGCCAGAGAAATGTGCGTGCCCCTGTCAGAGAAATAAAAAGATTTTTACTGCGCCTCAGCAGAACGTTATTTCTCCCCGGGTCTCGGCTGTGTCTCCCCAGGGAGAGGTGTCTGACGGGCAGCAAATAATCATCACATACGGCTCCAAACACAGGGCAAAGAAAATGTATCACCTCCCACATGGGCCTTCAGGTGTGGTTTATGCAAAAACCATTATATTTTGCATTGTAGTCGACAAAGTGTGCTTATGGTCAGTTAAGAAGTCTCTCCCAAATTAAAGATATGTCAGGCAAACAAGCTCAGCTGCTCATGCTTGCAGTGAATGAGATTTCATGTGTGGCAGAAAAATAGTTTCTGAGCCAGGGTGGCGGCAGGCAAAGAAGGGATTGATACCCAACTGGTACAGCTGACATCAGTGAAGGCACTAGGCTACAAGATTTTCTCAGTATTAAGGAAAAAGAAACAAAGAGCTAAATAAAGCCAGTCTTCAGTTCTGAGGTTCTCCATACCATTATGATAACAGAAATTATCAGCTGAATGCCAAGGAAAAATACCTGAAACTTCTAAGTGCAAAAGAGCGACTATTCTCCCCGAGAAAAAGTAGTTCGTGAAGTAAGGCACTAGAAGAAGAGATTCAAATAATACATCTAGTGTAAAACAAGCTGACAGTACTTAATCGGACCTCTTTTTGGCAAGCTTCAGTTACCCAGCAATATTTCAGGGATGTCTTCCTGGTACCTTATAATTACGCTCCCTCCAGCTGCAGTCAGGAAAGGAGATTGAGCTCACCTTCGTGCCTATATAATTGCTGTGGGTAGCAGAGTACAGAGACCAGCAGCCAGACCTTCGATTCAAGTCCCAAGCAAGCCGCAGCCGTGCGGGTTCCGCCAAATGCCGCAGCATGCTCACCGCACAGTCACCGCAATGCAGCGCAACCAGAGTGGTGCCTCCGGGTGCTGCCGTCACATGCCTCCGGTACAGAGAGTCTCAGAAACCAGGAACAGTGCTTGGGCCGGGGCAGACCCTGCCTCGCAGAGTGCCCAGTGCGTTACAGGAAGGTGTTTCAGAAAAGGGGGCGAGGGGAGGGAGCAGAATCGCCGAAGTCATGGATCCTAAGGGGTCTGATACCTACTGACAAGCCAGGGCAACTAGAAATATGCACAGAATCAAACAGCTAGAAGCTATGAAAAGAGCGAGCAACTGCAGCAGATGCCTGTGTCTGAAAAGCCACTACTTGAAAGGCAAAATTATTCTCGGTATTCAGTAGCAAAAATAAATACTGTCAAGTACTACTGACCTGGGGAAGCATTGACTTCACTGTCCTATGGTGCTTTTCACCACATCATTGTAGTAGTGGGTTACATCTACAGATAGACAGGGATGAATGAGCGTGTCAACCAACCTGCAAGAGGAGATGGCCATTTGCAGTGACGCTGAACTTGTGAGTCCTGTAAAGTCTCTTCTTTGTGGCAAACTTTCTCAGGTAGGGATGCAAGTGGAATGACGAGCTCTGCTAGATCGTCACCGCTGGCCTTCTTTGTTAGACAGTACAAATTAAATATACAATTAAATAAAAACCAAGTTGAAATTGTGGCAGTCTGCCTCATACCTGGGGTACTTGCTGACCTCCAGTGAGCTGTGACATACACATAAATGCAGTGCAGAACATGCTCATGCCCAGAGATACATCTATTCTGGACAATTTCTTCTAAGGTTTTGTGCAACTCCCGAGACAACTATTGCATAAAGTTGAACTGTAGACACCGTGATCTTACCTGGATGCAGCCATCAGAGGTATCAAAGATGAGTTGATCAAACATACCATCCTGATATATCTTGACATGTTCACACATGAGAAAAAAGAAGGGGGAGAGAGAGAGGAAAAAACATTCTCTGCTGTGTTTTTGGCACACAAGTCTTACAAATTTCTGCCTACAGCAATAACATCAAAGTCAGGGTATGCTGGAGGAAGCTGTGTCAAATTACACCCAGCTGGAAAGGGATCCCGAGCCATATGGCATCCAGGTGAAAAGTTTGGCAGTGCTCAAGAACAGGAAATGAGAATAGGAAGTGACTGCAGACCACAAGAAATTACTTGTAAAGAACCCAGGCAGCAATCACCCGGCTACAATGTAGAGGTACTTTGCCAGTTTCTTTGGTAGAGGAAGTACTACAGCATGAAAATGTCGCAACTGCATAGAAGTAAAATGATGACCGACTGATGCCTGAGCTGATGTCTATGAATCCCGTGCCTTTTTCAAGGAAAGGAGTGGGTAAACCCTGAGAAAACAGGAACATAAAACATAGCATCATATATAAAGCATTTTCAAAAGAATTCCTGAGAGCTGACTCGCCCAATAATGGATTATAATAGAAGCTGTTTCCAAAAGCAAGAAATGCTGAATATTAAGCAAGGCGTAATGATGTCTTAGACCTGTGGATGTGTGTGGGGAAGCACAAGCAGAACGCCCAGCGTCCCCAGAGGGAAGCAAAGGAGACATGAACCAGCCCAGCGCCAAGCACACAGCCTGCCTTCTTGCTGTGGACACTTACTCAGCAATGGCTGCAGCAGCTCGCATTAGCGATTCAGGGCAGTGTCTCAGCAGATGCAGAACTCAGACTATCCTGTTTCAGGCAACAGATCCTAACTGCAGCCAGTTTTTTGCTGTTTTCTCCAGGGTCAGAATTCATTCATCCCATCAAATGGCAACATCCAATCAGTAATAAATGTTTCCAATTAAAAAAAAGCAAGGAATAACTGAAGCAGTACTTCCATGCTCAGTTGCAGAAGCCCAGTACAAATCCTCATGGAAGATGCACATTGCCAGTCGCTTTCTAGAGCAGGGGAGGTGTAGAGGGGACATGAGCTAATTTTGCAAAGGTAAATTCAGCAGAGCTGATACTTGGTAAATTCAGATGAACAAGATCTATACCTGTGCTATGTGAAAAAAAAAAAAGGCAGGGGGGAGCAAATCCATGCCCAACTATAAAAGTTTTCCAGTGGCAATGTTGAAAGAGTAATAGGTAAAAACATACTGAAGTCTGTATTATGTGACCTTTGACATGAATGTTAAACCTAAGTGTGTGCTGTAGAGCTGATGATACTTAATTTTGCTCCCGATATTGCAATGGATAACTTGCAAGAGGAGATGTGACAGTATAATGATGGGGAAATAGGAGTAAGTATAAAAGTGCCGCTTTGCATCCCATTCAGCAAGTAGGAGTTGTAACTGCCTCCAGCTGTATCCACACCAGCGCCGTCTCTAGCTCCAGAGGTTCACAGCTCTGACCCCTGGGCCAAGTCCAGTTGGATGAAGGTGCAAATGCAGATCAGGTGATTTCTCTTCCTCCCACACACAGAGATGGAAAACTGATGAGTGTTGATCAGTCTTGTTATTGTAGGGAAAGCACCACTACTAGCTAAGGTTGCCTAACATTTTCTGTTACAGCTCCTGGTTTTCCAGTCCTTATAACCCAGACAGTGTAGTCTGAATATTTTCAGTCTTGGTGCCTGCCTTGAATATTAAGTTTGAGCAAGAGGGCTCAAGAATCAGGTTAGTTTTTACTAAGTAGCTTTGCCACTACGAGGGGAAAAAATGGTCTTGAGGCTGAATTTTTCAAATAAGCCTGAGGGTCAGGTAAGTGCACAACATCACCATCCCCATGAATTTTCATTACATAGCTTTGAAAACGATGTCACCACTTGCATAGATGCCACGGAAAAGTTGTCTTGTAGGTTTGGGCTATTGTATTTTTGACCCAAGTTCCAATATTTTCACAGCTTTTCCTACTGAAATAAAGCACAAGTAAGATAACAACAGAGTTACTTGACATTATTCATTGGCAGGTTCATAGAAAATGCGATTGAAATTGGCACAGAGAAGGGATGTGTAATATCCCAAACCCACCGATGCGCCTGCCGAAGACCACAGACAAACACAGGCAAGCAAAGAGCAGCATCATTTGCTGTCAGACGGGAATGGCGGAGCCCGTGCAGGCTGAAGGCAAGGCCACAAGTGTGAAGGCAGGCAGGCAGTGGCAGGAGGCAGAACAGGGCATGTGCCGAGAGTCCCGATCATCTGGCCTCATACCTTCCCAGTGTGGATGGCTGGGGCCTGGGCTGCAGACAGCAAACCTACAGACTGGGTGGGGTTGAAGATTTTAGGACAACAGGTTTCAGTGGGTGTTTGGAAGATGGATGTTGCCTGTTGTGGAGGTTACTACCGGTAAAAATTTGGCTGGAAGCAAATTCAGTTTTTCAGCTGAAAAAAGTATTGCAACCTCCCCCAAAAGCTTGGTCAGGCCAGCTCCCTGGACAACAGACCTGAGAATATTGACAGAAAACAAATTTCCATTCATTTTTTAGAAAACAAACAAACAAACAAACAAACACCGCATTTTGTTGGTTTTGCACTGTTGCCCTGCTGCCCTCAGCGTGGGTGTGTGAAACCACCGTGCTGGTTGATAGCCATAAACGCTCCCGTGGCCCTCCCGGTGCTTCTGAAAGCCCAGCCTCCGTCAGGTCATCGTCCAGACCTTGTTTTAGGCAGAGGTAACACCACGTGCTCAGGGTGAGGTTGGAGCTGGGAAGTGGGCACAGGCTAGGTTCAGGGCATGTGACAGGTTTAAATGAGGTTGTCACGCGCAGCACTGCGCTGCTGTGTGGCACAGAGGTACCTGTCTTACTGCTTCTTAGCGATAGAAGCAGCTTGGGCACCCACGGCCATGGCTCCCGGCAGTGTGGGACAGCCGGTGCTGTGCTCAGCACCGCTGCAGCCTGGCTCCGACCTGGACCAGCTCATTTACCACGCAGGGACTCCCCGAGCTGGGGCTCGTGCTGACCAGTGGGCTTAGGTGACCCTGCGGCTGGGAAGTGCTCATCGGTTTAGGTTAGATTCAGTTTTGGCTGGGTGCTAGGCTTATAGGGCTGGAGGCAGGATATTGGGCAGATTCAACCTTAACAATACTGTAATGCTTACCTAATTTTGTTCATAATTACGATTTCCTTAGACTTTGAGGAGTTCACCTTTTGAAAGTACATGTAAGATATTAATCGCACCATGCTTGGAAAAGAGAATACTGTGGTTAAAAAATCTGCTAAATGACATATCTCTGTCCTGAACAAAATAACACATGGTGAGTGGCGCAGAGAATTTTTTTTTTAAAGCAGGTGTTACTAGTTATTGGTACTGTATCACTGGTCCGCTGGATCTGTAAGGTGGGACATGTTGTTCCCTGCACATTTCCCCAGGAACATGCAGAGCTGTGGCTACCAAAGTTTCGTTGCAGTGCAGCAGTGCAGGGCCAGCACTTGGAGCTCTGACTCCCATCCGAGTGGAAAGGACTCCCTGTCCATTGTGAAGGGATAATGGAGGAAGCACTCATACCCCGGTTATGCAATTCCTCTGTAATCATATTTGATGTACTTTCATCACTGTCTTTAGGGCTTTACTAATTGGCTTATGCTTTTATAAGAAAGATCTTTATGAAGAGCTTTTTATACTGGCAGAAAAAAACAACAGAAAACCAAAACTATATCAGATTAAAACCCTTAAATGCAATGTAATATTTTGCTGCCTGAAAGCTCTTTTATAACCCTGAGGGATGGACTCTGTTCTTCTCGGAGATGGATCTTAGTGGGCTTTGTGAGCCTGTCCCAGCATTCGATTAAATGGGCCTTTTTGTACTTTCTAGACTGCAAAACACAGCTTGAAGGAAACTGTCTCAGAGTTTTCACTGCCTTTTTTTAGTTCACACTTTGGAAGTGAGGAAGGGTCGCACAAGTGCCTGTTCCCTAAATTTATTTTGTTCCTGGAGCCACAAGGAACCAGCGGTGGAAAAGCCCAAATCTGGTACTCGGGTATCTAATCCGTACTTCAGACTACACGTTGCTAATGTCAAATGAAAGTGTGTCACACTGAGTCCTGTAGATTTTAGAGCACTGTGCTAGGTACATGTCCTTTATTTATTTTTAAGTCATTTGAAATTCTTCTGAACTACTTCTGAACTGGATACAGCTCCAGCTATATTTCTCAATAGAAATTTATTGCTGTCCATTATGGGACATTTTGTGCATAAAAATGAAAATTCATAGTCTGTAGCTGCTGCGATAACTGTCCAGAACAGCTGTCTAAGAAGCGTAAGACCTGAAGTGTCTGAAATCAGCCCAGGTGAGCACTGGTCATCACTATACCTCATTTATAGGTCAGGTAGTGAGCTTTCCAGGTGAGAGTGCCAGTTTCTCACTATCTTCATTTTGTATTGCTTCATTTTGTATTGCTTTACACCACACAAACTTGGACTCTCAGGAAAGAAGCCTCCAAGATTTAGAATCCAAATTTCAAAATTCTGAAGTCAGACATAAATGCTCTTAAAATTATTTGTGGTTTTAAATGCATACCTGGGTCCATAACATGGCCAGTTTTGTGAGGAGCCAATTTTGAACTGCAAACAGCTCAACAGGGAAAAACTGTACAGTAGTCTAAGAAGAAGTTTTCCTACCAATTTTTCATATCTTGGATGTTTAGATGTGAATATGAGAATACTAGGAGGGCACCACAAGGGCTGGGGGCCCCCTAAGGGGCTGGGGGCAGCCCAGCAGAGCCCCACGGCCGAGCCCCATCCCACCACCCCAGGCAGGGAGCAGAGCAGCTGGGGGGGACACCGAGGGCAGCCTGACACAGGGGGGCCACAGCCAGGCATGGCAGAGTTGTGGCAAGGCTGGAGCCCAGCAACCTACTGCCCTGGGCTGGCTGAAATGGGGTCCTGGGCCATGGCGGCGGGGGGGGGGGTGTCCCAGCTGGGGCTGGTCAGGGACATTTGGGCTGATCAGTGCCCTCAGGGCCCTGACAGATACCGTCAGCCTCAGAGACTTGCTGTGCACACCTCTAACAAGCCACTTCATTGCCCATGCACGCACGAGAGCTGTCCTCACTGGAAGTTAGGACTGGAGAGGGAGGGAATCTTGCAAGCAGGCACATTCATACAATTCATAAATATTTCCAACTGAGCAAGCAGAGAACAGTCATATCATTAACTTTGAAACATGCAGTAAAACAGGGGAAAACATACTGATTCCCTTAACAGAAATGAAAAGGAAACAGCAAGTACAGGTATGACAAAAATACTTGCATTTGATTTGAAAAAATTCCAGTTGGCCCTGGAACTGCCGTTGCTATTACTGGTGGAGAGAGATGACAGCAATGGCTGAGGTAACTCTCCACACATTGCATGGCATTGTAACGATGTCGGAACATTAAGGCATACTGTTCTGGCAATGTTCAAACTCCTGTATAACTAAAAATATCTTTGTAGCTGTTTGGATTTCACCTTTCAGAAGAACAATGACTCCTTAATGTAGTTGGCTCTTACAGGGTCTGCAGTTTTTGCTTAGTTGTGGAGCCTAAATGTCTTTCAGCATTTCTAAGGACTGGCCCTATGAGCTGTCTAGATTTTCCTGTGAGTGCGAAACTCCTGTCTTAACATTCCCATACCTGCAGTACAATCTGTATTTAAAGCATTTTGCTGTGATTCTGTACAGCTGCAGCTGATCAGCTTTAGCACTGAAATTACAGCTGATAAACATTCAAGGTCTTAATAGCTCAGCAAATCCGTGCTGCGTGTTCTGTCTCTAGAAGATGGCATAGATAAGCAATGCGTCCTCTGAGCTGTTAGTGAAGCAATGGGGACAGTTTTGTGCACCACAGCTTCCCTGGACCGTTGCTAGTTTGCAGTGTGCCTTGCCTGCCGCCGGCAGGCTCAGCAGCTTGGCAGGTCTATGTGCAGGTAGGAACCATGTTTAGCCAAGTGTACATCAGGTAATGGTAACAGATGTTATACTTAAATTTTCTTGAGGTTAGCCAGCCAAACATGTCATATGTCAGAGGAGTTAAGACCGCCTTTGCACACTGGCTGTGCCATTGTTTTTCAGTCCCTTTCCATACACACCACTCAGCTCTACTGCAGTAACCTGTCTTGGCAAGGAGAAAAGCCACCTATACCAGTAAAAGCTTTTCCTCAGTGGTATCAGGGTGCTGTTCAAGCAACGAGCAGCAAGGCATACTCGTGCAGGCCAGCACTTCCTTCCAAGTGTCCTCTCCAGAGACTTCAGAGGTGGCCCTTGCTGAATACCCGCTTGTAAAGCCTCTGGAACTGAGAAGCAGCAGAACAGCTGCGATATGAACCTCCGCTTTGCAGCTGACAGACAAGCGATTTCCGCAACAGTTTGCAGCCAGGATCCCATGTTTTCAGCCACCAAACCAAGTCATTTCTCTCAGCATTATACTTTTCGCAGACGAGGCGAGCAGGCCCTGCTCTGACNCCCCCGCGCCGCTCTCCGCCCCGGCGGTGCTGAAGGCTCCTCATCCTCCTCCTCCCGCCCTGCCAAGACCTCCCTCCCCAGGGGCGCCCTCCGGGCAGGGCCTGCTCTCCCCGTTCGCCCCTCTGGCTCCCGGGGGGCTTCAGCACGCCGGCCCCATTGGCCTGGGAGCGGCCGGTGCGCGGCGACGCCTTTCCCTGCCCGTGGCTGGCAGGCCTGATGCGGGCAGGCGTTAAAGCCAGCCTCACACCGCAGTGAAAGCAGGAGCTTCTCAAGGCGTTGCCGCAGCTGACGTTCACGCTGCGATGCCATCGCTCGTCTCTCTTCCGTGGGATGACGGGGCTCTAGCAGCACGAGCATTGCCGTGTGCCTTCATGTACCAGGTAACCGAAGGTGACAATGGGCAGCCAAGGGACTTATGGTTAAGTTATGTCTGCAGAGCAGAGACGAGGACACTTGCATCCTGATTATTATAGTCCTCCAACTTGGCCTCAAAACAATGATTTCTGCCTACTTTTGAATCGGAACCAATTGTAAATATTTCATACCTGCCTTACTTCTGATATAGACGCAGACAAATCCAGCTTCTGACAGAGGGTGACTATTTGCTATAATGGTTAGAAATACTCTTTCTTTTATTTAAAATTCTCTTATGCTGCCACGTGATCAGAGGCCTTTGATCTGTGACACAGATGAGAAGATTCTTTGTAATTCCCAGAATGGACAGCCCTTATCCCAACAAGCACTAAATCCGGTGACATTCAATGCTATGCACTGAAAAAAGCCCTCAAGAAATAAACAAAAGAAAGGTAGTTACTGAATTTGTTATTCAAGAGAATTTCCAAATGCACCATTATGTTTTCCAGGGTGCCTGAAATTGTTTTAATGTTGCCGGTTTTGTGTTTTTGTAGCAAGGTTGATTTACAGAAAAGACGGTGTGCATTTATGCGATGAGTAGGACGTGATTTAATCTATGCTAACCGTACAGATGTAGGAGTAAATCAGAACAGAAAGGATATCACAGACTAGTATCTTCAGTGAAATTCTATTTCTTTCAGCTGCTCAAGGACTGCAGAAGTCAGATAAAGGTGATTGCTTTAACATAGCTGATTATCGTTAGAGTTTTGCCCTTCAGAAAGCTAGCACCTTTGGTCTTAGGATGAATGCCCATCCCAGGCACTTCAAAATAACACTATGAAATTTGGAGTCCCACAGTTGCTCCCAACAGAGAAGGCTGGCTGTAGCAAAAACCTGAAAGAGCACTTAAAAGCAACACTTCAGGCCAAATCCTTAAAAATCGATTCCCTTTCAGTAGGCCTCTATAATCACTTGCTTTTGTATTTTTCCTATGCTTTATGTCCATTCGAAAAGGAAAGAAGCTCAGGGTAGTATGTTGGGGAATTCACGGTTACAAACGTGAATGTGCAGCTGGAGGCTCTCTTCCTCCCCAAAGAGCGATGGGGATTGCTGCTGTCCTGCAGGGGAAATCCTCCCCACCTCTTCTGCTGCTGTCTTTCCGTCAGCTGCTTGCAGCTGAACTAACTCCCTCACTCTTCTGCTCCTCTTGCAGCTCGCACAGCGGGAGACTGTAAGGCCAGTGGGGAAATGCTTGTTCAGCTGCAGACGATGGCACAACAGCTGATGAAAGTGCAAATAGTGAAGTTTGCACCTTCGCTGCTGCCTTGGGCAGCAATATCAGTATTTGTCGCTGTGCCAAGTCCACAGTTAACAAGGATCTTAAAGAATAGGACTAGTATGCATGGAAATAAAACTTAGTGGCTCATAAATCCACTCCTTTAACAACAGACAGCTGCGCTGTTTTTCTCTGCGACACCTATGCGTTATTTCAAGATTCCAGTGCCCTGTATAAAATGTCAGTGAACACTCTAATGTTTGTGAGAACCAGAACATGTATCGCAGGAAGATGGTAATATAAAAAAGAGACTTCAACTTTTTGTTTCACATTTATCCCTGTAGCACCATTTGTTATGATCTAACTTGCAGAGAAGCCCGCAAATTATGTGAACTTGTTCTCAGTCCACTTTTGGCACACAAATTACACCCACCACTGACACGTGAAGCTTTTCTTGAGATGCCAGCAGTGCAGCAGAGCGAGTGGTTTGGAGAGCTCCTGCACACAGGAATTAATTCTGCCCTTAGCAGGATGTCATTCTGGCAAAGCTAGTGACACTAACCAAGTGACTGGTTTTTGTCCAGCATCTTTCAGGTTCACAAAATGATTTGAGAATATTTAGAAAATAATGATAAATCTTTTGGCTAAGAAAGTTAGCATCAATTGGTTTATATGGGGGTTATGAATGCCAACATTGTATAAGAAAAAAGTTTATTAGTAATCGAAGTATATACACTGCAAAAAAAAAAAAAAAGAAAAAAATTCATTTAAAAAAATAGTAGGTGCTTCTTGAGCATATTTTATTTCTTAGTATTTGCTTTCTGCTTATCACACTACGTTAACAGTTTCAGCCTCTTCAAGAGCCACGTACCATGTGCCAGGCTCTCCCAAGTGTAGCTGTTTTAAGCCTGGTCCAGTTAAAATAAAACAGCAGCGACACTACAACTATTAAAACCCTTCCCACTCCCAGGTGTGAGGTGAGCCAGCAGGCTTGACAAGTCTATGGTGGACATGGCCAGTTTAAATGCCACATGTACGACGGCAAATCTGTACTCTCTCTATATATATAGATATACACAATCTATACAATACAAATCTATACAAATCTATACAATAATAAGTTGTATGTCGGGCTGGGGAGCTTTTACAGACCTTTTCTTTCTTTGTCATGCCAATCTGCAGAAAAAGCACATTTTTATGAGGAAAAAATTCAGCTAGGAACCTCCCCTATTCAACGGCACCGCAAATAGAAAATGTTTCAACTGCAGAAAAATGCATTCTTGTTCATTGTAAAAAACAGAACAAGAAACGACAACCCCAATTTTTCTTTTTTAAGAATCTCTCGTTTGGGGAAGTAAGGGAAGCTTGATGCGATGAGCACAAATTTTGTTTCCTTTTGGCAATTAGTGAACAGGACTGTGCGTGTAGTTTCTGAGCATTTCCTCAGTGGCTCTGTGCCACGCAGACTTCAGACTTCAATCAAAACACTGGACTGGGGCTGTCTTCCATGCTTGGGGCAGTTCCAGTTCGTGGCATTCTCAAGGACAGCTTACTGCGGTTTGCTGCTGTTGGCAAAGGGACAGGCTGAACGAAACATGCCTTAACAGCTAGTAAACATCTGTATGTTAATGTAACAGACAGACCAAAATATACAGCCAATAAACCATGGGCTCTCAGAGAGGTATTGCTGTATCAGTGCCAATGAGATGACTTCTTTTAATAATATAGAGCTCTTTAAAGAACCTTGTGTCAAAAGTATCTTGAACAAGAAGAGAAGTGCACGATTGTTAGTTCGTCCTGATAACCATGTGTACATGATCATCTTCAACTACGTTAGCTTTATCTGATATACAACAGAGAGAGTTAATACCATCTCTTCCCCATTCTTCCCTTCTGAATATGTGCAAGATGAAGCAGGTACAGCTGCACGCTGCCTTGTCCTCTTACACTTGGGTGTTTATGATATTTACATAGTAACCGTGGTACACATTAGTCATTCTCGAGTCTAGGCAGTTGCAGAAAAGTTATCAAAACCCCATTGCCATTCAGTGTTGATGATTATTTTACTCGCTCATAGTGCCATGCAATTCGTAACTTCCTGAATGTAGTTGCATTAATTATCACCGCTATACATCACTTACTTTCTAACTTTCTTCAGTGACGTTACTACTGTTACTGGACTGAGGTGCTCCATAGCACAAGGATGCTCTGTAGACTTTGCAGCTAGCTGATATGAGAAAGGGGGATAGGGCGAATAAGCAATTTCCTTCTTCATCTTTCAAAATGTATTTATTTCCAGCAAAGCATTTGCTGGATTAGCACTGTTAGGATTACTGGCACAGTGGTTTACCCGCTGTAGGGGTAGCCCACAGTGTGATCTGGATCTAAACTGTGAGACACAGGCAGTGATATGTCTATTACTGTATTCCTGGAGCCTAATGTAAGGCCTTTTAGACTGATGACTAATAATGTCTTTCATTAAAGCTTAGTTCTGCCATTATACTCCTATTTTTTTCCTATCAGGCATTCCACAAGTGTTCTTACAGCAGTATTAGTTCTGTCTTCAATTTCTGGTGGGTTCTGAATCGCTGACTGACTTTGCAGTGTTATATCACACACATTTCCAAATGAAACTTAACTGAGTTCCTATAATAATTGAGGTGTAACCTAACCTATGGATTTTCAAGTTTGTTCTTTTAGTGTTTGTCACTCACCAAATAAAGATTAGCAGAGAATTTTGTCCTTTTTAAACTTAAGCCAAACTAAGTATTATTGTAGAAGCTAAACAACCGCCCTCTCCCCAAATTGTGTTTGCAACTTCCATTTTTAACCTTCTTGCAGAATAAAAGATTTTTTGTACAGTTTTCCACCTCTTTGCATTTCTCATATTTATTCACTTCCCATAGTTCTTTCCCTTATGAGGATTTAGCTCCGGATAGATCCATCTGGTCTGCTATTCCAGTGCTAAAGGCCATCCAAATATTTACTTTTGTACGGCTCATAAACAGTCATACCTTGCAAGCACTTCTTCAGAAATCCTAAAACATTGTGTAGACTTTATGTTTTGGGGTATTTAATCTACAAATGCCATGCAGCTATCCCTGGAGGAGGGCATAACAACTGTTTATCGCATCGTCTTGACCCTTTGAAAGCCGTGTCAGGTAGGAGGACAATCACACGTGCCATTCCCAGCATTGTTTGCACTCCGGGGCAGGAAATCACGTTCTGAACAACAGGAATTGGGAAAGGTTGGGCCTGTGGCGTTGGAAAGCTGCAACACCATTTATTTATTTGGTTGAAACATGGCTTGAGTGGTAATTTATTCCAATACAGCAATAAACGCAGCAGCTGCCATAGTGGTTTTCCATTATCCTGAGTGCTCCAAACCTGCCGGGACTGCAGGGGCAACGGTGTGTGCTGGGAGTCTTGCAGCAGACCCAAGCGGGAGAGGTGTCACCAGGAGCCATCGGGCTCGCGATGTGGTCCTACCGGGGCTTCGCTTCAGCACGGAGAACGTTAGTAAATAAACATGCAACACTCTTCTGCCTCATCTGGGTTTGCTTCAAATGTCCCAAGTCTGAACCGCCTCGGACTTGAGAAAACTAACAAGGTCATTGACGTTCAGGGGCAAAGAAATGTGTCCTCAACGTATGGCTCACGGACTGAATCTGCCTTTGTCCATCTGTCGCTTATCACTGCCAGAGCCACGGAGGGGCTGGGGTGGGCAGGGACCACAGCGCTGCTGAATACAGCATCTTAGCTGTCGGACTCTCGGTCCTTAGGGTAAGGAGGAAAACCTTTGGTTTTTCCCCCTGCCCTCTCTAAGGCAGTGTGTGAAACTAATGTTCTGTCTCTAAGATCTTTTGTTGATACAAAAGTGAAAAAGTACTTGAAGACCATCATCATAGTAAAAGAGTAAGGACATATGACTTTCCAAAGCCAAACACCTTTACCTTTCTACCATTCAAGTCCAGCAGCTACACACACTTCAGAAGGAGACAAAGAGCTTGCAGACGGCGAACGCTGCAGAGCTGGAGCAAGCTCCGCAGGCACCCACTGATCCCATCGGCAGCTGCTGCGCGCTCCCGCCCTGCCCTCTCTTCTACAGAGCGCAGAGGGCAGCTCAGACTTGATTGTCATTCACTCTGTTGAGATCACTCAAAATTATTTACAGTTCAGTTTATGTCACTCTGCTGGTGATGATCTAGGTTTGTTTTCTCATTGCTAAAGTTTAGTCTCTATTGTTACAAGGTTTTAGAGATGTATATGAAGGTGTGATATATAAAGTTTCATAAATATATGGAACAGATTAAAGAAAGCAGGATATAAATAGCTAACCACTGGTTACTCTTCTGCATAACTATCTCCCAGGGTACCATAACTATCTTTGAGACAATTTGTGAACTATACCATTTCTCCCAGTTCTTATATAGAGTAAAAAGAAAAGTTGAGTACTTACAGCTGATTCTACCGAAACAGCAGACAAAGAGTGGTTTAGGGAATATTAAGAAGCACCCAATTCTGCTCTGTGGTATCAATCCTTCATTTACATAAAAAACGGTAACAAAAAACCCCAAAGACCACAACATCGTGGGATTAGTGTGGAAAAAAGTAATATGAGAAAGCACAGCTTGTTGAGCGTGAATATACCCATAAAATAGGTATTGCAATATATGCAATTGCATATATTGTTTTTGAAAAGTTGTATTTATTATATTGCCAATTTATGCCTGGTAGAACAAAGATTTCCCTAAAAACAAAGAAAAAAACCAGAAAACCATGGGGGACCTGTGAGCTGTGTGGTGGCACACTAAGAGAATTAACAACTTATGTTAAGCAATTTCCTAATGAAAACTTTTAAAAACCTTATCCCAGAAGACCAGAAATTTTCAACATAAGAAGGATTACCCATCCTCTGGTCATTTTCAATTATTAAATTAGTTTTGGACGTCTGCGGAGGACTGTCAGGATTTTTTATTTTTGCTTTTTAAATAAATTCTGCCCTGGTGGTAAAACCAGAGCAGAGGCAGGCGGTGTTGGAGGCGCAGAGCGTGCCCTGGGCGACTGCTCGCTGCAGGGGCTGACCGTTTTGCTGAGCAGCCAGTTACAGAAAGCGGGAAGTGCTGGGTGATGCCAACGAGCACCAAACTGGAGCAACCAGGGCGGGAGCTGCCAGGGGGGCTGGTGCTGCAGAGGGGTCCCACCACCCCGGGAGGGTTCAGCTGGTTCCCAGGAGCCCCACGGGGGAACATGGGGGGTTGTGCCCCTGCGGGTGCTGCACGGAGGGGCACTGGGGACACGGTTTGGCTGCTGCTGGTGGCAGAAGCAGGTCTGTAAGGGATCTGTGGGGCTGCCTCAGTCCCTTCTCAAGGTATTTTCACAGTGGGCCATGTACAAGGTAATTGCAGCTTTCCCAGTTTCATAAGCAAACAGTTCATACACGGATCTCACTTAGGGAAGCGATTCATTTATAATTTAAGCCACTTAACGTTTCTCAGAATTTGATTTCTTTTAAACAAGGAATATGATGTAATTTGGGTGTGTGTCCACGTGATTAGGCCAATTCTGCTGCCTCTGTAGGGCTCCTAACCCTTCACTGCCTAAGACACACTCTCAGGTACCCTGCCATAACAAATCCTGTTCTTTTTCTGTACCCAGATTTTTCTAGAAAATTGGTTTTCCTCAAATCTTTAAGCAAATATCAAACACTGGTAGTAAAGCACAGTGGTGGGACATCGTGGTAAGGACACAGCGGCAGGCTGTGCATCCTCCTTGTGTTTTGAAACCGGCTCGAAGGAGGCCAGGTCCCGGGATGTGCTTCCCCACAGCTCCTGCAGGAGCAAAAGCTGGAGAGAGCCACAAAGTCTGGGCCCGTTACAGAAGTGGGTTGGCAAAGTGCAAGCTATTCCTTATGAGGCTGGTCTTCTCCATCCCTTCGTGATCTGCCCATGGGTTGGTATAAGAATATAAATGTCATCTGTCCTGGTGTGGTTCAAAAATGGGATTGTATTTAGTATATACCCCATAGATTACACAGACACTTGCATTTACACCCTTTTTGCACCATGTCATGGGGCTGGGATGGAGAAGGCGTTGAGGAACAGAACTTTTTTTTAACTGAATTACACAAAGAGTAATAGTGTCAATATCATTGCTGCAAAAAGTCTATTACCTAATCACCTAACATTAAAGAAATAGATTAATATGGTGTCTGTTCTCACAGGACCATAGATATTTTTATGGGATATGGCATTATAATAAAAATTCCCTAGACTTCAGCTTAATCTAGAAAACTCATTAAATAGATTCAATGCACTATGGAATTCTATATAGAAATTTTATTGTTAAATGTGTACCATATTTCTCTGCCTTCTTTGCCCAATCATTTTTATTTTGTAGCATATTTTACAGTGTAGACGAGACAGAAAAAAGACCCAGAACTGATCCAGGCTTTAAAGATCATTGAGCTGTATGGGATCATTTACGATGTGGGAAGACGGGAGGAAAAGGGTCATAATTTATAAATTACTTCACCACTGAAGATGAGCTTAGCATGAACAAAAAATCAGGGCTAAACCATAACTTGGTGAGGTTTCAGATTCTCAGCCAAAGCTGTGTTACAAAAGACAAACTAAACACTAACGTCTAATGTGCTGCCGGTGAATCCCCAACACTGGGGTAATCCCTGTTTTCGGAGTAGTCAAAGTCATTGTGAGAGCTGCTCCGTGGAATGGCCAGAGGACGCTTCCCCCACCTGCTGCCAGCTGCAGGGAGGAGGAGAGGTGGCAGCCCAGCCCTGCGTAAGGCAGCCGTGCTGAGAGTGGAGGGGAGCAAGGGAAGGGAAACCACTTTGAAAACATTCTCAACCCTTTGGTGTCTCCAGGTCTGTGCAGCAACAGCCAGTCGATGCAGTCTGTAGTTAAGGAGCTTTGCCCGGCTCTTCACTAGGTTCACGCAGAGCGTTATTCAGCAGGGTAAGAGTCATCCCTGCTTGGTAGCCCTTGCTTCTGCTGTGGACAGAGACATCCACCGCTGTACGCGTGGCTGCTTCTCACCTGAGCTACAGCAATGTGACATACCTGAGCACGGAGCCATCAGCCTGAGGGAAATTTCAGCTGGGGATAGATTCTATGGCACATCTCACCTGGGTGGCAGGAGCACCACCCATCCATCCGGCATGCTCCGCAGTGTTTGGGAAGCTACTGTCAAGCCAAGCTCAGGATCTCCATTCTACTTTCAAGGCCCTCCACTGCTTAGAGCCTACACATCCAGTGGATTAATGCACGTGAGCTGAAGATCATGATCAGTAGCTATGCTCCTCCGGCAAAATAGATGGTAATATGTGTAAAGCTTTAAATTAAGAGCAGAAGGCATAACTGTGAGGACCAGCTTGAGACTCTTGAAGAAATTTCTGCAGGATCTGAGGCTCATCACAAATCTCACTGTCCTTCTGCACTTCTAAAGTGGACTCTTGCTCACTTGGGTATTATCGTATCCCATATGGATGTTAAAACACCTCACACAAGAAGAAGATGCTTCATAATGTGTATTTTTTCCACCAGAAAGCAAATAAAATGACAGCAGTTAATCCCCTCGCTAACTGCAGTTAAGTACCAACAGGGAATCAGTCCTGGAATATGAGCGGCCATATAGTGGCAACTATTAAAAAGATGCCTTGATTCCCCTGGTTTTAAAACCACTGATGAAAATTTATTTCTTTTTCAGCAGTCCAGCTTAAAGGCATTGTATATAGTATGACTCAGTTACCTAGAGGTGCATTTGTATTGGGAATGTTTTCAGGCTACACCTCAAAGTATTGGAATTACTGAAATACCATAAGAAGCAATACGTTCAGGTTGTGGAGGTTTTTTAGGGTTGTACCCACGCAGAATTTTTCTGAAGGAAAATAAAATTGTCCTGCAAGGCACATCCTTGTTTTCAAGCAACATATGGAAGTAATAGGTTCAAAACCGCATTAGAATAAACTCTCCTGCTTGCAGATAAACAACAGTGCATTGTATGAAGTGACTACACGGCTCCTTCGCTCCCTTGGACACCACTTGTGTTTAAAAATAAGATGTTTGGTTAGCATGTCTCTGTACCACTAGTGAAAGTAAAAAACATTGTCATTTCAGAGAAGCTGTCTCCCCACACGGAGGAGGGAGGGAGGGAGAGAGGGAGGGAGGGAGGGCAGGCGAGCAGGCGACTGGGGCACAGCCAGAGGAGAAGAAGAAGGAGTTGAAAGGCTGAGGCTCCTCCTTCCAAACCAAGTAATGGAAAAACGATGTAAGAATTCCAGCGTCTGAATAAATATGTGCCCTATGACCTTAATCCCCTAGGAAGCGAAAACATCCAGAGTCAGATAAAAATAGTAAACCCTTTACATTGCTGAGGGAGAACAGCACTGCTTGCAGCTAATTAGCTGAATCTTGTTAATAGCACGGGGGCTGGGCAGCCATGAGGAAGCAAGTCTTTGAGAGGCGGCTGAGCCGAACGCTCAGCAGAGGACGAAGCAGAGGACGGACGTGTGTGGCGAGGCGCTTATGTGCATTAAACCGTGTGAAGCAGGCAAATGGCACGGCAGTGCCGAGCCAAGTTGATGGGCCGCAATTAGGAGGTTTCCCCATGCAGGGGATCCACCCCATCCATGGCACTGTGCGATACACGCTTTGAAGGAGACCCACCAGAATGACTCCTGGTTTATTGCAGCTGCTGTTCTAGTCCCAAAAAACTCCTCCCAACAAGATTACAGACCTTGCCTGCTTGCTAGCTTGTGCAGGAAACCTCAGCTGTGCCGCAAGGATCCCTTTAAAAAAAAAAAAAAGGCAAATTACAGTCATCCTGACAGCAAATGTCAATGAACTGTTCAGGTTCAGTTGCACCATTTTATTTAAAGTACTATAGCTTAACAGTGTGACAAAGATTAACTATTTGTTCAAGCCATAGTGGAGACAATAGATTGCTTCAAACAGCATTCGCAAATGTTTATTCTAATTCTGAATGACTGTTTCATTAGTCAGCATTGGTTTTTCTTTATTATTTGCAAACATTCACCCCAGCTGAGTCTTACATGGTGAGCGTTTTATTCACGCTATACCTGCATACGTATGCAAATGTTAACATTTATGCACAGCCAGGACTCCTATGTAAATTAAATTTGCTATTTAATTTTTTAGATTCTTCCAGCCAAAGAAAAACTCCCTCATCAGAGAGCAGAAATGATACCAGTTGATCTCAATGGCCCGCCATGCTTCATTGGAGAGAATTCTGGAGATGACCCAAACGTTGAATATTTGCTTCAAATGTAATCATTTATAAGGTCGCTAACACTGCTGCATCGCAGGCTGCCCTGTGCTCGCACACCCATGTTCAAGTGATGGTGGCTTTCCTCAGCTGTGGATTCCTCTAGACAGCATATCCGTCTGGGCTTAACAGCATGACCAGGACTCGGCTGCCTGCCCTCCACGTGCGATAGCTGCTGCCCTGTGCCAGCCGAGGCACAGCCACCTTGGAAACGCCCTCGCAACGGCAGAGCAGTGCAGGGCATGGCTGCAGACCCCGGACCTGCAGGAGCTGCAGGATTTCTATTGCACCCCAGCGGCAGGCAGCAGAGCTCTATCATTGCCATTTATGGTGTCTTGAGGCAGATCAGCTACTCCTAAACTGCTCTCAGCATCTTCATCTATCAAGCATAATGCAGTGGGTTTTGCCATAGACACTCCCCACCAGCAATTTGGGCTTGAATTTTAGCTAAAGTATTTATATATTAATGTTCCAGGGTGAGAAACTAGTTTGTCATAGATTTCACTTCTGGTGCATTTACATCACATTTCTGCAAAACTGCTGCAGATATTTGCTTCTGAAATGATCTGACGAGCCATTAGAACAATTTGCTTGCTATCTGAAGGGAAGGTTACCGTGTTCAGTGTGTGCTTTGAAAGGCTGGGAGTGCTTACTTTCTGCAAAATCATACCAAGTTTTGCCTGGAGCTCCAAGCCAGAGCTTTGATGGCAGCATCCTTGCTCCAGAGACTGCGCAGGGAAATGCTACAGAGCAATATGCTACAGCTCACATCTGTAGCACCTGTCATGTTATATAGCATTTTTCAGCCACAAAAAAAGACAGCGTGCACTGCATGCTGTACATAATGTATTGCTTTGCAGCTGAAAGGCAGCAGTCTGAGGTATGGACCCCACAGCCTTCTGGGGTGCCTGGATGGAGTGACATTTTTGGAAAACGCCGAGTTCCCTCAGCAAACCCTGCTTTTGCACTTGCCAAGGTGTGCCATGGCCGTGGGGTTCCCCACCCAGGGACCAGGTGCAATCGCTCCATGGCATCGCTACACCAAGACACTAGTACCCTTGTTTTGTGGTTTACTCGTTTGTTTTTTAAAAGTATATTTGAAAGCATCACTTATCTCTGCAGCACAAAAAAAGAAACATGTATTTAACTGATGTTTTATATAGTGCACTTTTTACAGACCAAAACCCGTGACTGGCTGGTAGTTACAAAACCAGAGAATTTTCTCAGATTACTGTATTTCACACTGTTACTAGGATCGAAGTATTGCATTTTCACTCTGTAAAAAGCTGTCTAAGAGCAGAGTTAATTTCATGCCATCTCAAGCTTTAAAAGCTGAGTAATTCTTATCCTTAGAGTAATAGAAAACTTGAGCTGTTAATAGCAACAGACTTGCAAGCAGAAAGAGATAGCTCTGCTTACTTCTGTGCTATGGGGTGAAGCACGTGGCTGTGAGGAGCCATGTTGTGGTGGGGTGTCACAGCCCAGCAGTACATGGGAACACCAGCAAACGCCGAGGTCTCTGTGCCAACAGCCGCTGACCCAGCTTGGCTCAAGGTCTCACGTTGAGAGGTCAGCAAACCCCCACCGTGCACCCTTCCACTGGTGATTGGGCAGGGCAGTGCCCCTTGTCCATGCTGGTTTCCTATCTTAAGGGGAGTGAAAAGTTTGAAACATTATTTAAAAATATACATATATATATATATAGGGGTTTTTTTCCCCTTGTGTTTCACTGACAAATATACAAACTCAGGTCAGGGTTAAAAACCCCGCAAAATTGATGTGAAATTATTTAATATAGACTAAAGGCACTGTTTGTCAGGAGTTGTGGAGGTTTTTGCTGCTGTTGGCTGTAGAAATGAACCTCTGGGCTACTTGGCCTGTCCCCCAGCAGCTCTGCAGCTCAGACAGCAGCCTTGGGGCTGCTGGGGGCCCTAGGCAGCACAAACCCAACCATCTGGAGTCTGCGATCCCTGTTGCTCACTTGTCCCTTGGCACCACTGCCATGTGCCTCTGGCACTCGCATCGTCTCTATCCCATGGCTTGCTCACACTTACAAGGATGAGGAGCGAGGTGGCGTCACCACCTTCCAGGGCTATGTGATAATTTGCTGTTCAGGCATGCTGTGAGGTTTCCATGGCCTGCAGCTGTCTAACCAATTTTAGCACTGCTTTACCTCCCTCCTACTTTTCTTTTGTCACTTTGCATGAAGAGCATAACTTAGACAGCAAGGAAAAGTCACAGAATCACAGAATCACAGAATCACAGAATGGTAGGGGTTGGAAGGGACCTCTGGGGATCACCTTGTCCAACCCCCCTGCTTGAGCAGGCACACCCAGAGCAGGGTGCACAGGACCACGTCCAGGCGGGTTTTGAATATTTCCAGAGAAGGAGACTCCACAACCTCCCTGGGCAGCCTGTTCCAGTGCTCTGTCACCCTCACAGTAAAGAAGTTTTTTCTCATGTTCAGGTGGAACTTCCTGTGTTCTAATTTGTGCCCATTGCCCCTTGTCCTGTCATTGGGCACCACTGAGAAGAGTCTGGCCCCATCCTCTTGACACCCACCCTTCAGATATTTGTAAGCAGTAACAAGGTCCCCCCCTCAGTCTTCTCTTCTCCAGGCTGAACAGACCCAGGTCTCTCAGCCTTTCCTCATAAGAGAGGTGCTCCAGTCCCCTGATCATCTTTGTGGCTCTCCGCTGGACTTGCTCCAGCAGTTCCCTGTGCTTCTTGAACTGGGGAGCCCAGAACTGGACACAGTACTCCAGATGTGGTCTCACCAGGGTGGAGTAGAGGGGGAGGACAACCTCCCTCGACCCGCTGGCCACACTCCTTTTGATGCACGCCAGGATGCCGTTGGCTTCTTGGCCACAAGGGCACAGTGCTGGCTCATGATCAGCCTGCTGTCCACCAGCACTCCAGGTCCTTCTCAGCAGTGCTACTTTCCAGCAGGTCAAACCCCGACCTGTACTGGTGCGTGGGGTTGTTCCTCCCCAGGTGCAGGACCTTACACTTGCTCTTGTTGAATTTCATTTGGTTCCCCTCGGCCCAGCTCTCCAGCCTGTCCAGGTCTCGCTGGATGGCAGCACAGCCTTCTGGCGTGTCAACCACTCCTCCTAGTTTTGTATCATCAGCAAACTTGCTGAGGGTACACTCTGTCCCTTCGTCCAGGTCATTGATGAATGTATTGAACAGAACCGGACCCAGTACAGACCCCTGGGGAACACCGCTAGTTATGGGCCTCCAACCAGACTCTGCGCCGTTGATCACAACCCTCTGAGCTCTGCCGTTCAGCCAGTTCTTGAGCCACCTCACAGTCCTCTCATCTAACCCACGCTTCCTAAGCTTGTCTATGAGGATGTTATGGGAGACAGTGTCAAAGGCCTTGCTGAAGTCAAGGTAAACAACATCCACTGCTCTCCCTTCAGCCAGCCAGCCAGTCACGCCATCATAGAAGGCTATCAGGTTGGTCAAGCATGATCTCCCCCTGGTGAATCCATGTTGACTACTTCTGACAACCTTCTTTTCCTCCATATGCCTGGAGATGACGTCCAGAATGAACTGTTCCATCAGCTTTCTGGGGATGGAGGTGAGGCTGACTGGCCTATAGTTTCCCAGGTCCTCCTTCTTGCCCTTTTTGAATATTGGAGTGAGAGGAGTAACCCTTTGCCTCATGGTTTTGTATGTTAAAAGCAACGTCTGAACAGTCAGACCCTGATGAAAACGTCCCTCTCACAGGCTGGTGAGAGGAAAGTCAAAGCCATTGAGCTGACCTTCCTCCGCACCCAGACCCAACAAGGTGCAAGGGCTCTCAAGGCAGTGCAACGTAAACACAGATGGAACTCCAAAGTGCTTCCACTGTTCCTCAACACCGGGGTGCGTGCTCTTCCCTCAGGATTAGCACGGGCACACCACTTCCACATCAGCGCTAAGATGCCCCATGTTTGCTCTGAGGTGAGCACTGCGTGGGCAGTTATTGCAGAAGAGCAGAGGCATACCTTGTCGTAAGTCAGGAACGTTTCTCTGGGTTCATTGAAAACCAGACCAAGAGCACTCCAGCCTGGGTATGTCCTCAACCCCCCCAGGAGCACATCATCCACATGCTGCAGGAGGTGGCACCAGCTTTGTCCACCTCCCAGCTCTCTCAGTTCACCAGCAATTCCCTGGTGCTTCACATGCCTGATGTGACCCTCACCTGGGGCAGCTTTCCTGCCTGCTCCGCTTTTGCTTTGTTTTCTTGTTGTTTTCCTTCTCCCTTCCTCCCTCCCACATTCATTCAAGTAATCTCTGCTGCCTGTCTCCTTAGGGCACCCTCTGCAGTGGGGTGCCTTACAGCTGTGCCTTAATTAGCACCTGGATTAACTCCTTCTTTGCCACAACAGTCTGGTCCATGTCTCCCTCCAAGTGGGGAAGCCTCCTGGACCTTGCGGGATGACAGCAGTCATAGCAGTAGTATGGGCAAGCAGCGTATCCCTTTGCAATGTGATTTTTGGGCTCCTTCAGCAACTGAACTGAACCCAACCTGAATGTTGCAGCAATATATTTGCATTTTAGCAAGGGAGTATGAGAGTTGAGAATTACCATCCCATGCCAGCTCCTGGGCAGGTATACAGTACACGTCAGGTACAACGCTTCCTATTGAGACTTTCCATATAGATATATTGATAGAGAACAAGGGAAGACACCAAAGTGGAAATGTATCTCTTGCTGAGTTTCAAGTCCTCTAAAGAGTTAACTTTTTCTTCCTCTCTCTCTCCCACTACAGAGCAGCTTTATATAGAGCTTTTCCCTAGAAGCAGGCAAAGTAGCTGGGAATCACGTTGTCAGTAAGACAAGTCCTGAAACAAAGTGTGCGATCCTTATTCACAAATACAGTCTGGCCAAAACCATGCAATAAATGCTAAGCATAGTTGTTTGGTGAGGTGCAAGTGCAAAAGCAGCTCCCTGCCAACAGGATTTTCCACGTCAGACTACTTCAAATACTACAGCAGCAATAAAATTAACAAACATAAAACCTTGTAAATTGCTTTCAAAAGTTTATTCATCCTCTGAAGTAGGAGCTGTGCACAATACTTTCTCACAAAGTATCCAGAGGAGAACGTGGGCAGCAGACTAGCTCACTCCAACTCTGATGGCTCCCAGGGCTCAGGTGGGGAGACTGCCTGGAAGAGGCACAGGCAGGAGCATGGATGGCAGGCACCGCTCTTTCTCTCCCTCTGCCTAAGACCTGAAAGCAGGCCACTAGGAAGAAAAAGAAATGGAGTAACTCCAAGGCAAGACGCAGGTTATTTTCCGTGAATACTTCCTCACTCCTCCCCTCTCTCAAGAAGCTGTCAGAAGAAACACCTCACCATGAGTTTATTTGCAGAGATGTCTTTCAATTCCTTTATGAAACATTACTGCCTACTGCCCCTCTTGAAGCTGAAATTGTTTTCATTTTTAAAGAAACAATTATATTTTTCTTTTTCAGTAGCTGTCAAAAGACAGATAACCAGATGAAAAATATTCCCATGATCCTGGTTTTTTCTTTTTCCAAGAAGCCTAGTAGATGACAGTTAATCTGAGAATAGAATCCAACACTTCACTTTTCATGTAAAAAGTCTACAAGACAATATATTCATAGGCTAAGTGGCAGATTAGTAGCTGTGGCATCAGCCTTAAACATGGACTAATTGTACTTACCATGTTACTGGTGAGTACCATGGAGAAGTACAGCAATGGGTAAGATCTGGACATGGTTAAGTGCAAAGTGCCTTTTTCTAAATACAGCATTCAAAAGAAAAGTTGTTATAAGGGCACAATTCCCTTAATTGTAAGTACAGATAATTATTTAGGAATAACTTTTTATCCAAAGTGATACAGGTAGCTCCCCTGGGTTCACTCGGGAGTGCTGGGTTTCCAGCCTTGCCTGGCCGATGTCATCCCCTATTTCCTTTTTTAGGCAGTTGATGAAAGGCTGCTGACTCTGGGACATGCAGAGGTGCATCTTGGACCCGTCAGCAGCCATTTGACTTCTGAAAGCTCAGCACCCACGACGCTTTGGTCTCATCTTGGGGACTGAAGAATAAGCAACAGATGGGCATCTGCTACCTTTTTTTCCAATGTGTGACTTTTTGGCCTTATTTTAACTAATTTGGTTTTCTTCCTCCAGGAGCTGTTTGAAACCAAGGAAAAGACGTGAGATAGAGACCACCTACTGGATCTCATTCTCCTCTTATGTAAGCCTGTTAAAAACAGTAATAGCCCCATTAAAGGGAATAGATTTGTATGAGAATAAAAACAGTGTGAGCAGCAAGAGAATTGGCTGCTTTGGGTATAAATTCATGAAAGTCATTTGAAGGCTCTCTGGGAGCATAATTAGAAACATGAAGTCCTGGGATGTCTTCCTTCCTTTTTAATCCAAAACTACTTTTAAGAGCTGCTGTCAGCTTGAAAAATGGTTATTAAAAGAGAAACAACTCCAGACAGTTTGAGGAACAATGCGGCCTACTAAGTTTCTGTGCAAACTGTAGGGTTTGGGCTTTTTTTTTTCTTTTCTCCCCCCCCCCCGGGCATGATTGCTAGGCAAAAGATCCATTTAATCAATAGGGAACAAGACACAGCCTGATTCTGGAACACAAAGGGACGTCAAAAGAGTGAAAGGGAAGTAGCCCTTTAATCTCCCTCATGGTAATTTCATTCAAGGCAAAAGATACTTTTGCTTTTTGGAGCAATGCTACCTGCAAAATTTTCAGATGGAGGTATGCTTTTAACATTCACACGATCCCTTTAAGCACTGACAATACTTAAGAGTACATGAGAGAGCCTGGCAAGAGCTTGTTCCTGTTACATTATCTGGAGACAATAAATCAAGCACAGAGAGAAAACCTAATTCATCCAAGATGTTATTTTCAAAGGCTTCTCTGCCTTGATAAATAATATTTCCCTTTGAGAAGAGCAATAGGGAAAGAAGTACAAAGAGCAGCTACTGGTCATGTGTTAAGTCACTGGGGGGTGCTCAGACAGCAGAGTGATGGACACACTGAAAGCTATTAAAAGGTAGCTAAGAGTGATATTTTTGCATGTCTGAAAGCCACCTTTTCCTTCCCCTTCTCCTGTAGACCTTGCACAGTGATATGTAAGCGGACCTGACCTCCTTTTGGTGCTCTTTCCAAGGGTAATACAGATCTTCTCTGTTTCCTATCCTAGAAAGGTTAATGTTGATGTTTTAGAGAAAAGCTCTAAGTTGGAGGATTTTTTTTCAATCTTTAATGCCAAGGTTTCTCAGGATCCTGGAGATGGTGTATTTGGCTTTCAGGAACCTGGTACAGGATCAGAAATACTACATTAATGGAGTTTACGATTCAGCAATGGTATTGGCAAAGTAAGATGAATTTTGTCCTCCTGCACATGGCATAAACGCTACAGCTACGTGCTTCAACTCTGTCCGTGATTATTTATGACCTGAATCAAGTTTTGGTGGTCTGTATAATGAGCATGGAGTATGGCTACAGCATCACCACTTAGGAGCAGCTCTTGGTTTGTGACCTCTTAGGAATCCCTGTGGCCCATAATCAGTCACCAAGACATAAATCATGTATTATGCCAGCCATAATAGAGAATATAGAATGGGAAAAAATACAAGAAGAGAAGAGGGGAAAGCGTGTTAGAACTGGAAGCAATTATTGCTCTTACCATGAAGAGCTATAACAAACTGACTGGTCCCTAGTTTGTGGAAAGAAAGCATGGCACAAGGCACTCGGAAGTCTTACTTCTGCCACGCTGCATCTTCTCATCCTGATCATCCGTTCACATTTTTCTTGGAAAATGACTATAAAATTTATGTATGAATCTTTGAAGATTTACGGATACAAACTGTGCCTCTTTCCTTGGTATTTGGTCCCTCTGGCATTTGAGTAACATAAGATCTTTGGGGACAGTAGTGTTTGTTTCAGTCCCATCAAAGGCTGGCCTGCAAGAAATGAAAAACTAAAAATATGAAATGCCAGGGCAGTCAGCTCCTTCATCCAAAACCAAAGGAGATGTGAGGTAGCAGCATAAGCTGGAGGTGCAGAGATCCCACAGCACAGGTGGGACAGTGGGACTGCCTGCAGCGGCTGCTCACACACCATTTCAGGGCACAGAGAGATATAAGAGACACAAAGGCAGTGTGTGCCCAGGGAGCTTACAATTCACTACCAAGGCAATGAGGGGACAGCCTGGAAAGATGGTGGGAATTCATTCTGTGTTCCCTTGTGATAAAATCAGTTTCACCAGCTTCTGGCCACAGCAGGGAGCACAGTGGAGAGTGGGCAGAGCAGAGCTGCAGGCACTGCAGGTTTTCAACGACGGCGACTCGAGTGGGTGAACCGGTGAATAAGGGCTTTAAAAATTACTTTGATGTTTTTCAAATGTTTGATGATGTACAGTGTGTCCCAGAGATGTGCAGCGGTGTTGGGAGCAAAGCTGAGAGGCCTTGTAGCCTCTCGCTGGGATGCAGAGGAAATGTCAAGCTGTCCTTAGCCTGGAAGTGAAAAGGTTACACTGAATTAGGAAATCAGCACTGACTGAATGATGTTTTCTCCCCCTTAAGTCCAACAAAATGTCAAGAGCCTGTCCAGCCTGCAGTACAAGGAGGGAGGCCTGGGGGAGCCTGGCTCCTGGGGGTGCCAGTGGTGGGGCTGGGACCGTGGGAGAGCCAAAAGGGCCCTGGGGGGCAGGGGCACTGCTGGGGCGCAGGGCTGGGACGCAGGCCCCCTCGTGCCTGGCAGCCCCCAGCTGCAGCAGAGTGAGGAGCTGAGCATGGGCACCCCTGTGTCGTGAACGGGAGACGCCTGCCCTCCAGGGAGGAGCGAGTGGAAACCCCGTGCTTTGATGTCTGTCTCCAGCTGATAAATAGGGTAGCGTAACTGAAGGAAACAGTTAGTCAGAGAGGAAAGCTAAAGGAAATAATGACTCATGACTTGGCAGCTGAGAAAGTGCCATCCAAGCCATTCGTTTCCCTGCAGAACCGGTCTTAGTGCGAACATGAGCTCCTTTTCCCTGGTTCCTCCTGCCTCCCCAGGAGCTGCAGCCTGGCATGAGAGGCACCACCAGAAAGCTGGGAGGGCTCTTGTTCTTTGAGAAGAATATGGTTGGGTGAAACATAGGCACAATTCCACTCTGAAACATCTTCCACTTGCCAAGCATATTACAGACTGTTATTGTTTGAGATGACCTATGGTGATTTCAGCTTCACTATGATTTCTAGTAAAACAGAAATTAATCCCAGACTCTGGTTACCTGGACAGGGTGATCTGGTGTTGTCTTTGTGAAACTGCCTGATTTAGGACTAGCACCAGACTATATTCCTATGTGGAGTCTAACAAAATACTTTTTCCTGGACGTACTAATACACCACAGAGCTTGTTGATGTCAGGAAACAGACACAGGATAAACTGTCCCAAAGACAGAGCATGAAGTGAAACCCCCTCCAAAACCACACCCGTCTCCCCATGGTAGCAGCAGCAGCAGCACTCTGTGAAGAGTCACGAACTGCACCAATGCTGGCTGGTATCACAAGTGTCACTGCTCTTTAACACGGATAGTCTTCAGTGCCAAATATTTTTAACTTCAGAAAAATATATTCTTAGTGTAAGTATAAATGTTTTTGACTTTTTCTATAATTGAGGTGAATTAAGTGTAACTGGAAGCATCTGCTCCTATTTTGGGGCTCGATATAGTGTGGTATTCTGCATCTCCTGGAAGACACTCTCCTTCTTCAACTCCCACTAGATCCAGCTAAAAATAGTTAATCCAAATCACATACACTCAGGCAAAAGTGCTCTTCAGCTCTCAGGATCTGCCCCTCCATGCTAAACAATGGCTACCAGCTTTCTTGTCCTGGCAGGATCGGGGGGAGGCTCCACGGGCCCCAGGAGGGTGCAGGGGAGAAGCCCCATTTTGTCCAAGCAGCACGTGCTGTCACCAGTGCCTTGCCTGGGGAGCGGTTGTGGTCGATGATTAGCAAAGCTGTGACACCAGGGAAAGGCGTGTGGCCCTGCTGCGAAGGAGCGGTGTGTCCCAATAACACCCCAAACTCCTCCAGTGCCACAACTATTGCTGTGACTGCAGTGACCACCGGCTTGGGGCCCAAACCACCTTCCCCAAGCACGCAGAGGAACGTCACCTCCTGCTTAACAAAGGCCAGCTTGGCCAGGTTTGATCTTTGAGCCATCCCTGCTACATGGAGGAGCCACGTCTCCCACCGTGAGCATCAGCCTGGGGCCGCGTCCCCTCAGCTGCTGGCTGGGGACCTCCTCCAGCCCCATGCAACAGCAGTCATGTTCCTCATGCACATAACGACATATTTACTCATAGTTACCCATCCTTGTGGCAAATATTCCAGTGTCAGGTTTTTTCCTCATTTTTGAGCTAAGTATAGGCAGAATGTGCCTGGAAAATCTCAGGAGAGAAAACAGAGGAAACTTGAACAAAAGGATTTGCATAGATGGCTTGGCACAACTGCAAAAGCAAAAGCTTTTATTATGAGGTCAGTACATTTACCAAATAGTAGCATTTTGCTAGGGAGAGCTTTCTTCATGCCACTTTGACTTTTCTTTACTCATAAATTGAGCTGCCACATGCAGGAACCCCTGGCCTCGGCGCCCAAGCCTCTGCCATGCAACTGTTCACTGGGCGCCCTGCGGCACCTGTGAGCTGTGAACCATGCACAGTGCAGCCTTAAACACCCTGCTAGAGGGTATCTCTGGGAAGGCCGAACGGGGTTTAGAATCAGGTCTAAAATCCGGCTCCATAAAGACTAGCTCATATAAATAGTAATGTCACAGGAACATTTTCATATGCTTAAATCTGTACCTATATTTGGTGCTATCCATTTACAAATAAGTGCACATTTCAGGAATGGTTTTCAGTTCTCAGTAAATCCTCTAGTTTTCAATATAATACTAAACAAGACACTACATTACACAACATGATTCATCGAGCCTTATTTTGTTTAAAATTTATCATAATAGAACCAACACCTTAACTTTAATATTCTATGTAATTTTGCTTGTGACAACATTTTCCTGAGAAGGCTTACAACTCTCAGGGCATGATTTTTAATTGACTTTATATTCCCAGGTAGGAAATGTCATGATGACTAAGTCAAGATTGAGAATACATGGAGAAATAAAGATGAATAACCCAGTAAGTATGTTGCAGTTACATTAGACCAGTGGTTGGAAACTCAGAACACTCAGAAAAACCTAAAAACTAAAAAGAAATTTGAAGGTGTGAAGAAAATCAGGGTATTTACTCACATTTCTTTGTCTTATCCCATGCTAATGCCAGTGGTCCTCGTTTATGAGAAGTAAGATTCCCAAATAAATTTCTTTCAGAAAGTGCTCCAAGGTATGAAACAGTTAAACCACAAAATACCGAAGTCACGAAATGGCAACGTCTGAAGATCTAAAAGATGATGGTAACCCAAATATGCCCAAAGGGCATTTTTTTCTTCCTAGTGGGAACGAAACAGCTTTAACATTTTGTCTTTCTCGCTCTGCTACAGCCATCCCTCCCCTGTCTGGGCAGGCCAGCATGTGGGCCAGGGGCAGGTGGGGTGTGGGAGCCCGGCCGAGGGGGCTGAGGGGGCCGAGGGGACTGAGGGGCCGAGGGGCTGAGGGGACTGAGGGGGCCGAGGGGGCTGAGGGGACTGAGGGGCTGAGCAGCTGAGGGGACTGAGGGG
>WAAD01010453.1:720750-778412 GCA_013389945.1 Fregata magnificens | reverse complement strand
GCCTCCAGGCCCCCGGGGAGCACTCGCAGTATTTCCTACAGGCTGTATTTAGAAATCAGAGGGGAGAAAGGCTGGGAAACTTCTGGTTAAAACTTCTGAATAAACAGAGGGACACGAGATGGACGGGTGGTATTGTTTTAACATTTGCTCCCTGTGAGAAGCAGCAATTCTCCCCGCCACGGTACGACGCTGCACACCCTGCAGCCCTGTGCTCCCCGTCCCATGACAGTGCTGCTGTGCAGGGCAGAGCGGCCCCCCCAGCCGCTCGCCACCCGCTGCCACCCAGCCCCAGGCACCCAGACCCAACACGCCCGTGGGGCGTTTCAGGCCGTTTCCGTCCCCTGGTTGCGTGGCGCTGCCTGCTCTGCTGGGAGCGGAGGGTCTGTTGGGGCCACAGTGGCAGGGGTGCTCCAGGGCCCCGTCCCCACCCTCACGCCACGAGTCGTACCGGTGCTGATGCTGCAGGTCAGCCTGGCCATCCTCCTCCTCCACCTGCTCTAGATAAACTCCCTTTCCCTCTGCTCGCCTCACCCCAAGGCCGCGCCGGGTGCCTGGTCCAGGCGCTCAAGGAGCTTCTGAACGATTCCCATTCCTCCCGCACCACCATAGGCATGTTCCACCCATGCCCACCCGCAGCCAGGGCTCTGCTCCCCGGCTCCTGCTGCAGCTGCCGTAAAGGCGGAGAGGTGCAAAGAGCAACCTTCCCTCCTCCTCTGACACGGGGCTGCGGAAATGCAGCCTCTGGGGTGTACTGGGCAGTGCCATAAGCCTTTCGCGTGCCTGCAGAGGAGTTCAGGGGCACGCTCCTCCTGTCCTTGGCAGCAACTTGCCGTGTACTTGGGGTATAAGGCACACAAAGGGGGGCACATGTTCGGCCCTACAGATACAAGCACAGCTCTAGAGAGAGGCAGTTTCACAAAATTGTTTCTCCTGCAGCATTGGCTCTCCCCAGATCTGCACTGCCTGTGGGAACCTGACCTGCTGAGCAGCTCAAGGACTCAAAAGGGGGAGAAGCCTGATTAACGTTTCTGCCCCGCAAAGCCCCTCTGAAACGCCCGTGGGGATCACCAAATGCTCCTGCCCACTCAGACACAGTTGTCTCTTGACTCACATCCATCTTGTACTCATAAGGGCTATAAATACAGCTTGTATTCTATACAAATAAGGCATGCACTGAAAATATTTATGCATTGCATCCACTCTCACAGTCCTCTGGATTCCAGCCTTGACAACAGTAAAAACTATCATTACTCCATCGCATGGACAGGAGAAAATTCTAGTCTGAAAGTTAGTTTATCTTTTAGGGAGCTTGAGGAAATTGCACTTCTGCAAAGGCTGCGGCACTGGCAGCTCAACCTGGCCCTTTAAGGAAATGTCCTCTAAAAGAAGGCAAGGTTTATTGGGTTTTATGCTGTTGCACTTTTAGACTGTTCAAAACTCTCCCAGGAATCCTTTTAATATTCCCATCAAATTGAAATATGAGTTATGTAATTATAATTAGAGCACCATACTCTTCATAACATTCACTTTATTTCTTTAAAGACTGTTTACTTCCTAACTTGTACCTAGAAGAAATATTAAAAAAACCCAAACAAACAGTTCCCCTCTCCCCCATTAAAGCACAAAACAAAACAAACAACTAATTGCTCAAAACTTAATTAAAGTGGTTCTTACAATAGTTGTGTTTCCATAGAGCTGCTGCTTCTGCAGTAACCACGACCTGATAGGAAGGTTTGTCACGGGACATTTCCTACATTAAGTGTCAACGGCACCCTTGTGGTAAGAGGAGCTAAAAGCCATAAGGAAATGAGGCATTATTATCTCTTTCTGTAAAAGCAGGACATGTGAAATTTGGCAAGGGCTGGATGTAGCAGCCCCTTATACCTCAGCCACCTTCCCTGGGTAAGTCACAAATGTCTTAAAAATGAAAAACCTACACGCCCCCCAAAGAGCATCCATGAACGCATTTAGCAGTGCTGAACGAGGCAGCTCTGGCTCCTGCGCTGGCCATGCCCCGGCCGTGGGCTGGGGCCCCGAGGCAGCTGGCCGCACCACCGGGATGCTGCCCGGTCCTGCCCACGGCCACGGGGGGTCCCAGCCAGGACCTACGGGGAGGCCAGCAAAGACAGCCGAGCCAGGCTCCTCCTGGTGTTACAGGACAGGACAAGCAGTAACAGGCATAAACTGACAGGAGGAAGGTTCAGAGTGGTTGTAAAGAAAAACTTTCTCCCCGTGAGGACAGTCAAGCAGAGTTGCTCAGCTCAGAGGCGTTTTGCAGTCTCCATCCTTGACGGCTTCCAGACCTGCCTGGATAAAGATACCCCACAGCTGACCCAGCTTGGAGCAGGCTGGGTTGCCCATCTCATGAGGTCCCTTCCCGCCTGAACTGCCCTGTGATCCTAGTATCGATCCAGTGTCAGCTGAGTTGTTGATGGCATTACTTGATTTGGAGTTTTTCTGTTTTGCCATTTGTGGTCTTATTGCAAGACGTAAAGTGTCAGTGCTCTAATCAACGGCCCAGTATACACTACCATGCATGTTGGCTGTCAGCATCAGGGAGAGAAACGTTAAGTCGTGACCTTAAAGGAGTCTAAAAGTGTGGAAGTCAAAGGCCATTTTAAAACAAGCACTAAAAAAAAGGGGTAGCATTGTGAATTGTAAGCAGCTTTGCATGGTCTTTGCGGCCCTGGCTGAATTGATGCTGGGTTACCATGAGGCATGCTTGCATCACCTCATTGTGTAATGGCTGGCTGCTCCTCCAAAAGGGGGGTTTGTGGCACTGAGGTGTCCTCAGGTGTCTTAGATAACTCAGTGAAAGACATGAAATAAATGCCTAGGCAGTCTGTTCTTTTCCATTTCAGTTTCATTTTGAAAGTAGAAATTACGAAGGTTAAGCTTTTTATGCTGAGGTTTGACATCTGTTAGAGCCCAATAAAAGCATCACCAAGTAATTTCCCTTGCTTCCCTTTGATTTTAGCACTCTTGGTACTAGTTTGTGCTGCCACCTTTAATTTTTAAGCAGCAATATCTGTAGTGTAGTCCTCAGAATTTAAACTCTGCAGACTACTGGGAAACACAGATTTTATTTTATTCTAGAGGAGTTCACACATGTATTCATCCTTCACAGAAGAGAGATGATGTGACTGAATATGATGAGCCCTTTAGACACCATCTCAAAATTTCAGCATCTCATGCATTCAGGGCAATTTTAGCCCAGCTCTGTGTTTGGGCTGGCTGCCATCCCACCTCTCTGAAATGTCCCCCTTTTGGCCGTGCTGGCTGCTGAAGGTCAGTGAAGGTCAGGCTGTTACGTGTTCACATGCCTTTCCTAGACAGGCATGCTTGCTTCAGCTCTCCTCTCTCCCTATTTTCCTCTCCTTGCTTTGCACGTCTGGTTGGGATAGCAGAAATGGCTCTCCTCCGAGCTGGCATTTTGGCTGCTGACGGCTGCCCTCGGGACCCGCAGCGAGTCAGCCCCCACGCTCTCCTCCACTGTACTTATATGGGTGGGAGACACTGCCGCCAGTCCAGGGGGCACACGCCAGCCCAGGCTGCGGGGAGGGGGATGTGAGACAGGTCGAAAACAATCTGTACGTGCCATTAAAAGAAAACATGGGTTTATGGCTAAGGAATGTTTGTGTCCTTCCAGCAGGCATGGAGAGAGGGTGCTCACAGCCAGATGCCCGGCTGGCACAGATGGAGCAGAGACCTTTTTTTTTGGCACATCCAGTTATTGGATCCTGCAGCAATGCACTGTACATCCTCCAGACTCGCCCTGGTAGCTTAGCGCTGCTCGGTGAAAATGGAGCCTCCTTCTCCTTCCCTTGCGCACACCGTCAGGCAGGGGTGGGGGCCAGGTTTGCCTGGTCCCCCCGGTGCCAGCAGCTATCCCTCACCCAAAGCCCCGTCGGCACCGAAGGACTTGATGCCGAACTCTGCCGAACTCATCCTCTGTGGAGGGTTCCCTGGGCTCCACTGCCCATCCTCAGAGCACACTGGCCAGCAGTGATATTACGATTTTAAAATTAAAATGTTTAACTACACTAATTACTCTGAGGTTTTAAAATAATGTTTATCCTGAACACTTTTGTCCTCACTTCACACACGTTCAGAAGGCTTGTACATATCTTTGCCAATAGCTACAATATTTAACCAAAACAACTCCTCATATGTAAACAAAATATGAACTAAATGTAACTGGCCAATATAAACCCGTAGGGTTATGAAGCCTGCTGTGGCTGAGCTGGGACCTGCGTGGTGCCAGAGCCCTTGTCTCGGTCCCCACCTCCTGCCCTTTTCCAACCAGCCAGGAACAGCACGATAAATGTATTCTTAACCTTTGCAAGGGAAGCAAGAGCACCAGGACTGGTATTTGCATTTCAAAGCTGGAACCCATACCATCCTCAGAGAAAGGATAAGATAGAGGAGAAGTATGACAATTTGGCACATAAATGTTTTTGAAATCATGCGATATCAAATGAAAAGATTGTTAATATTCTGCTGGCTTGCTTGAGCCTGAATAATATTATTGTGGGTAATATTATTGAAACTCAGATAGCGTGTGTCACCCGAAGATAACAGAGTCCTGCTCAGAGTGCTTCAGAAAAGTGAGGCAGTTTTCTGCCAGCTGCAGAAAGTGGGAGAAACCCCAGGCAGGGTCAGAGGATGTGCCCGCAGCCCTGCCACTGGTGTGATGGCACCAAAACCCAGGTTTGTGCAGCTGGGACAGGGCTTGGACATGGGGATTCCTCACCGACCTCTGCTGCTGCTCCCAAACCCGCTACAGCGTCCTCCCAGGCATCCCCAAACAGGTAAATCCCAAACATGACCATCTCAGAAGGGGATGTTGTGGGGCCCATACCAAACCTGGGCAGATTAGTGCAGATTACCACGGCATCTGCTGCGTGCTCGGTGTTGGCAAAGCCCACGCTCAGCCACTGCCCATGCGCATGGGCACCTGGCAAACCCTGCTCCAAGGTGGCCAGTTTTGGCTGCTGAAGAGCCGCGCAATGGCCTGGTGCAAGGCGGTGTGGCCGAGCTGCCGTGGCCTTAGAGGGATCACGGGAAAGCTATGCTGGTGGGACCGGAGGGAGGGGAAGGGGTCCATCAGCTGCCACCTTGGGAGAGAAAAGGGATGCCCTGCTTTTCTTTCCAGGGTTTACATGTTGGCTTGCAGTGCAGAACCAATTTCCTGAAAAATCCCAAAAAGGAGACTGACACTTGACATTAAAATCTAATAACGTTAGAAAAGCAAGGGAACAGATAGTTTAACAAGGAGCCATTTCTGGTGGTTACTAGATAAGATTTTAAAAAATTGTTTCATCCTGACATGACCTAAATGGAGTGGAAAATTACCATGACTACATTTATCTGAAATCATAAAGTGTGTTCTGATTAGACCATGATAAAAAGGATGGTATAAATTGATCCAAAGATAAAGAAAGGGCAGGGAAAATGAGATGAGATTAAGAAAAGAAGCAGACGCTAAAAAGGAAGGATAATACAGCAAGTCTCTGAAGCGGTATTAAAAATAGCTGTAGGAACTGGAACATAAATAGTTCGGTGCTTCACTTTCTGCTTGTCGGGCTGTGGCTCGGCCGCAATACTTGGGAGTCCAAATTATCACCTCGTTAATCCCAAGCCCTTTGGCAGACTGCTAAAGGAGAAGTAGGTCTAGACCAGGTGGTTTCCCTCACCCGCGGACCAAACCTGGGCTGGTGAGTGCAGGCTGGGGCTGAGCTGCTGTCCGGCCATCCAGCCAGAGCAGCGTCTGCCGTGCCAGCGCCCGGGGTCCCTCCCTTCCGGCTGCGCTCCTCCTGGAAGGACTTCCTGCCTCCCCACCTTGGTGAAACCTGCAGTTGGTTAATATGCTTCAGTCCCTATCAAATGATGTTGAAATTGGTCAAAAGGTTAGAAAACTAGTACAATGGATCTGGAAAATAAAAACAATCCAAAAAGAGTGATTGGCTGAACCTCACTTCCTAGAGGTACGGCACTTGCCTCTGGCAGAAACTTTGACGGTCATGGAAACAAGTTTTTCTCGGATAAAAATTGTCTTTTAATTTCCTAGAAACAAATAAAAAAATGTGAAATAAACAATTTTTTTTTTTTGAACCCTGATTGGGCTGCATAACTGGCTGTCTGAGGGCTCAGTGTTTGCAGCACCACTACGATACTGAGCAGGGAGGAAAACCACAAGCTGTGAGGTCACAGGAGGCTTATGAGGGATGTGAACAACAGCCTGTGCCGGAGGGGCTCCGCGGCCCCAGCTGGCTGTGCGGCAGCACCCCGAACCTCACCCCACTGCAGCAGACCCCGAGGGAGCCCCTCCTCGTGATGGGGGGCTCCAGCCTCCGCATCAGCACCTGGGAGTCCCGCTGATGGGCGTAAGCGTAAACTTAAATCAGCAATAACAATGTGCTCCATGAACCACGTGCCCCACTGTTCTCTGAGGTTTCGACCCCATCTGAGGACTAAGGAACTGATACTTGCAATGATTTGCTCTTAAGATCATCTTTCTCAGAAAACACATTCTTGATAATCTGGAAATGCCGCTGCTACTTGTTAAACATGGATCAGAAATGGATAAAGGACTGACACAGCCTTCCCGTTTAGCTGGTTTTTTTTTCTCTGCAGCCTAATGACTGGAACGTCCAACCTCTCTCTAGAGCAGGAAAGCAGTTTATTTATCTAATCCCTTATGACTCCGATCTCAATCGGTTTTATCTAAATGCAGCACTGAACTCCTCAACGTCCTGTGAACACATGCCCGCACAGCACTCTCTCCCAGACCTTTCTTGGATGGCCAAGCGTGGCTGGTTAATTTAGATAAGGCTTAGCAAACAGCATATTTGGAAAACTGTCTACTCTTTCCACTTAGTATAAACTTCCTTTTCCACTCTCTGTTTATGTTAATGTAGACATATGTAAATCCTTCCACCAGAGATTTTCTTCAAGGAGAAACTCAAGGCACAGAGTAAGAGGAAGCCCCATTCCCACCACACCGTTCGGATGGTGTCTGCAAGGAGGGGGTCCCTGGTGTCCCCTCCTCACGGCCCCACGGGGAGGGCTCTGGTGTCATGGCCGGCCGCTTTCCTACAGGACTCCAGGAATGACTTGGGGCTTTTCTTCTGTTTGAGAAAAAAACCTGGTATTCATGTCTGTCTCCTTGCTGCCCTGGTCGGTGCCAGAAGTCCACAGCAACATTTTAGTTCTCTTACTGGAGAACTTTCTGCAATGTCATTAACCAGTCAAAGATAATTTAATTTGCCTAGATTTGGTATTGTTTTAATTAATGTCCACCTAGTCAGCTGTTCCTCAGGGCGTCTGCACTCTCCTCTCTCTGGATGTGGGTATTTTGTCCTCAAAAGGGGGACACAGTGCAATGTCCAGCTGCAGCTCCCTCTGCAGCCAGGCTGGCCCAGCTCTCCGCGGCTGGGGCTCCCCTGGGTTGGGGCTCCCCGAGGCTGGGGGCTCCCCAGGGCCGGCTGGGAACCTGCTCCACAGGCTGGGAGGAGTGGCATGGCATGGCCAACCCACGGAGGTCTGACCCATGGAAAGGGCCTTGGCTATCTGTGGGGTCTGTTTTGGGCTGCATTACTGCCGCAGCTGATGGGAAGGAAGGGTGTGGGAAGGCTCCGGGGGAAGAGGCCAGTGACAGAGCTGGGGTGGCAGCCCTGTGCTGTCAGCAGCTTCCCCCTGCCTTGCTCTCTTCTGAGACACGCGGTGAAAGGCTTGCAGAGGGATGCTGTTTGGAAACAATGTCTTGAATGCTGGGCGACATCCCTGGGGACCAGCTAGCCCTCTGCTTCCAGAGCCCCGTGGGATTCTTTTCCTACCACCCTCCAGTGGCCTTGGGCATGACCACAGTGGGACTGGCTGGGATGGAAACTGCTGGCCCCTCCTGTCCTTGCTCATCCCAGCCCCACTGGCGGTCATCCTCTGGTTACCGGGGCACTAAAACCTGACCTGGAAACTGTAGTCCAGCCTTACATTGAATAGCAGCTTTATTGAGGCACAGAAGGAAATGGAGATGCTGAATTTAGGAGCATACAGTGTGAGGGTTCACTTATTTCTTACACAGTTGCTGACTAAATAAACAAAGCAGGTGTTTTGTATTACTGTGGGAGCAAATTTATCTTTGCTGATCATCAGCAGGAGGAAACATGGGACAATACTGCCCAAGACATTGAGTCTGAGGTCCTCAGCTCAGCTTGATGGAAAAGAGCTTTGCACCGCCCCTGGGAGGCAATCCCAGGGAGGCAGAGGGTGCCCTGCTCCCTGCAGCTTTGCAGCTCGGCGATCAGCCCTCACTGGAGGAACTCACTCTCTTGGGAGCTGGTGGATCCAAGATCAACAGAGACTGCAAAAACAACATCCAACTACTCTCCAGTCTTGTCTTTGCTAATGTCTATTTTCATTCATGTGAGTCTGCCATTGCTGCCATGGTGACCAGCTTAGAAATTAATTATATAAAGACATTAAAGACACATTTAAATAGGAAAGTTCAACCCACAGTTCTGGCAAAAAAGATTCAAGTATTCCTAGATCGCACCCCTCCTACTTTTCCCTTGAGTCCTTCAGATACCGTGAGTTAACTGATTTCTTTCCTGCACTTACTTCTATGCTGATGTTGACAAACGAAATTACTCTTCTGCTTTTTTTTTTTTTCCTAACTCATATAAAACAGATATTCTTTAAAGAATTTTAGTTCTCACTACAGAAAAGCTCTGTCACTCTTCTTGGCAAATCCGTCTTGTTGCTGGCAGACTTGGCAGGTATGGTTTTGCACAGAGTTGACCCAAACTGTTCTGCCCTTCTTTGCCATATCCCCATTTCTCGTGTGCATCAGGCAGCAGCGTCACTGGCATCAGCGACTGTCCCATGGGCTACAGCTTCCAGGGACTCAGCACCACCGGGCTCCTGCCTGGCTGGAGGCTTTGCATTACCTTGGAGAAATCAGGCCTGCCCCTTTTGCCCAAAGTCTGTGTTGCTGTGAGCACAAACGCGGTCCTCGTGTAGCATACGATGTTTGGGGTTTAAGCTATCGGTTTCAGAAAAATGAAGCACCAAGACAAGTGCCCGGGAGAGCACAGACACACTAGGACGTAACTTGGGCTCTTGCATTTTATTCACCGGGGTTTTTCCACAGGAGATATGCAAGTATCAAAAAATGTACCACTGTAACCAAAATGTTTGTCATGGTTGTGGCAGAGAAGACAAGGGAAGTTTACAGAGACTGACTTGCTCTTTAATCCACCTGCCAGTCCTCTTTTCCAAGAAGAAAAGTGGGTGGTTTAGGCATGCTTGTTTTCCTGTTGCAACTATTTTCTAAGTAGATGGGGCTTTTCAGTCGCTATGGAGTCAACTCCACACCTGCTGTGACCGAGCTCTTCTGCTTTCTCCTTTCTCCCTCTCCCCAGGTATGCTTTTATCTCTGTCTAATTGTGCTTTCTGTGACCTCTCTCTCATCACATACTGCCTTTGATGTTGGTGCTGTCACAGAGGTTATTTCTGTGCTCTTTTCTGCAACTACTTTACCATTGACTCATGTTGTCTCTTTTTTCTGTGTGGTTTTTTTTAATGCATAAACATATATCCACCCTTCCCTCGATTCCTTTCTGTTCAGTCCTGTGTTCTCCCAGGAGGTGGCCAACTGACAAGGACAAGCTAGAGGGGATTTAACTGCACCTGAATATCAGGGAATTTGTCTTTTCAGAACATGCAATGAAGTAAACGTAAAACAAAATTTATGTTGCAGTGAAAGCGTGCCTCTTGGAAAGGATTCGCTGGGGGAAGGACTCACCCCTGGGATGCAGCCCCGTGCTTTCCCACCGTACAAGTTCATTTGTTTTGGCACTGGTGCTCCGTAAGGTCTGGTTTACATGCCTCTGCATCCAGCCGCTGCTGATCTGCTGTAGTATTTTCGTTCAAAGAGCTACTGGGAATGAGTCCTAAAAAAACTTTGCAGAGATGCCTTCATTAGTTCTGCTGAAAAGGATACTAAAAAAAGGTTGTGTGGCAGATGCCTTTCTCCAGAAGCAGCCTGTGGTGACTGGTGGGACCACGGCTGACGTCTGGACACTGCAGCTCTGTAGCCTTACTTCAGAGGCAAACCAGCCCTCCCAAGATTTGTTGCTCAGGGGCTGACTTTCAGAATTATTGGCCTTTGCTAACAACAAATAACAAGGGAAGCAAACAAAAAGCAAAATCAAGATGAATCAATATACTTAAAGAAAGAAGATAACTTCTCTATAGGTGTAGCTTGCTGGATAAGCCTGTGATGATGACTGTTGTATTTCACACATAGAGAGCGCTTTTCAAGAGATGAGCTAAAACTACTGACAGGTAGTAAATTCTCACAGACATTTATTTGCAACTACCCATGTAAAGGTTTAATCTGCTCTTCCAACACAGCCTTTCTGGGAGAGGAACATAACGGATGAAGGGAAATTGTAAAGGGTGCAAGAAGATAACAGAGGATGGTATACAGCAGAAAAAACGCTGCTCAAATTAGGACTTGATTGGGATTATCAAGACAGAGAGATCACTGGATTTCTAAAGATCAGTGCTCCACCATCTTTCAGCTAGAAGGCATCCCAGGTGCTGGTTTGTAGTTATAAGAGGAAATGTTTCACCTCTCAAATCACTAACATGTCTCAATCAGAAGTCTCCTTTAACGATCAACCTGTTCAAGAAAGAGCAAGGCCTAATCCTGATTAATTTGACAGGCTCTTGAATTGACTGGCATGTCTGGAGATGTCAGAAGAGAGGACTGATATAGGTGGAGGCATCGATCGTGTCTCTTTGGAGCAGACATGCCGTTGGGCTGGAAAGCGCAGGGTGACCCGTAAGGGCTGAGTGTGAGCATCCTTTTGGCTATTTGGTGAGAAACAGCTAGGTCCCCAGGAAAGAAGATGTTTGGTGGACAGAAAGACTAGGGATAAGCAAGCCAACTCCATCCCCAGTGTGATTTTATTGGCTTTAGGGAACATATAAAACAGGAAGAGGGCAAAACAAATGTGCAGAAAATGAGCACAGACCAGCATCAAAGGAATAAAAAGTACTGGCCTGAAGTAAAGAAAAACCTGAAACTCAACTCGGTACGTGCTGATGGAGACAGGTTGGCTCTTGGGATTCCCAGAGGGGATAGAAGGGAGGAGGAGCCTTGAGGGCCACCGAGGGCTGGTGAGAGGCAGTGTCCCCACCAGCACATCATGGCGCAGGGCTGGAACCCCCAGGCACACTGCAGGGCGGGTACCACTGACAGGGCAGGGGCTTTCCCTTAACCTCCGCGGTGGTGGTAAATGGCAGGAACATTTCCCTCTCTCCTCTCCCAACAGTGAGCAGCTTGAGTCCGGGTGGGAAGGTCCTGCCAGATGACCGCAGCACCTTCCTGACTCTGCATGTGGCGCAGCAAGCGTGATGGCGCAGCAAGCGTGCCGTCGCAGCAAGCGAGCTGTTGCAGGAGGGTCGCTGTCGTCTGCATCACAAACCATGGTCCCAAAACTGGGGAACGGCAGTGTCAGGAGCTCACCATCAGAAAAGCATCGTCTCTCTCTACAGAGGGAGCAGAGCAGCTCGCCCAGCAGAAAGAAAACCTCTGGCAAGCCAGAGCAGGGTTACTGAAAACAGGTTATGAAAGATAGTATCAGATAGCTGCTTGGTTTCACGTTCAAAACAAGGCTGTGGTCAAATCCATTTTCCTTCAGACAGCCAAGCACGCGGGCAGCTGTTGGGGAGGCTGGTGAGCGCCTGCCCGGGCATCGCCCACAGCTGTACGGACAGGAGCGGGACCGTGCCCTCCTGTGTCTATAGCATCCACGGCTGTTGCCTCTCTTGCATTCAGCTGGGGGCTAAAAATGAATCTCAAGCGTCTCATTTGAAAACCTTTTACAAATATCACGCTGACATGCAAATAGGAGAATGTGGCAAAACAATACGTGACACCCAGCTTGCTCCTCTTCTTTGAAAAACTCAGATGTTTTCTTGTCACAAAGCTGCTCATTCTTTCCTCTTAACATAAACATTGTAATGAGAATAAAATGGTTTTCTTTGACAAAATGCTATGTGTTGATGTTTAAGCAAAATTAACATTTTCTAAAGCGAATGAAAGAGAAAGGAAGCTCTTTGACAAATTCTGTGAGCAAAGAAATTGTTGTTTTATTTTCTGAACAAATTAATTTCACTTTTCTTGGATGTCAACCTGGATGGAAGGCAGTCTCCAAGGGCACTCGAAAGGGAAACGATTAAGAAAGTGAGCAAGCGTTCTCCCTTTGGGTGTGTGAGTCAAAACACAAGTGATTTTTTTGTGATGTGCTGCTAATTACTCAAGGTCCTCAAATCTTGTGCCTTCACAACTTCGAAAAGGCATATAAACATCCCACACTTCTCTGTACAATTACACTGTATAAATCATTAACCTCAAATAAACTGCTGTAATCATGTGTGTTATCATTCATGTCAATAGTCTTACTGATTTAGCGGGACTGTCAGCGTGGTCAAAGGTCGTCAGTGTCAATTTTAGCTTCAGTATAGGAACCACGGACGTTAAAGTTAAAAGCAAGTTATGGCCTGTATCTCCAGCCAACTGATGTTCAGATTGACAGTATTTAATTTTTTTAAACTTCAGACATTACTGTTCTTTTTTAACCACAGGAAGCCTCAAGGAATTTAGCTGGACAAAAAATCAAATGTTTTTCTGCACCGATATAAGCATGTGCAGAAATGGCAACAGGTTGCCAAGAACTTAAAAAATAGATGATCTACGTTTTATAAGTCATCACTGTAATTCACAGATAACTCATGTTTTTTCTGGATACAGGCACCAGAATTCAGAGATTAATCTCACATTCAGTGTGCCTTCCAAAAATTCAGTGTTCCCCTTAAAGCCCAGAGATGTGCTCGGGCGCTGCAGCTCCATTCCCCACCGAGCACATGTTTGGGTTTGGCTGTCCCGGGGGTCAGGGCACATCCCAGTGCGGCAGCAACACCCGCACAACACCGCTCCTTGGGTGGAAAAGACCATGAGGCAGGCTAGGGACCGGCTTCAAGATTTAATCACCTTCACCACTTGACACATTTTCAAGGAAATGACATTTCACCTAAAATGTGATGTTTAAAGTGAAAATATTTCACTGGGACTTACCTCTTCCAAGTACATTTTCATCATGTGGGATGTTTGGTCTGAGGCACTCTCTTTAGAGAGAGATGGGAGTACCCCAGTGGAAAAGCTGAGTTTTCAGTTTGGTTGTTTTTTTTTTTAATATAAAAATCAATTTTCATGGAAATGTAAAGTTTGTGTCCCCTCTCAGCAAAGGCAAATCTTAATTTTAATGGTCTCCATGAAACAGAATGGAACCGCTCTGTTTGGTAAAAGTGAGGAGATGAAATTAAATTTGACTTATTGTCCTCTCTTGCTGGAGACTTCTTTTCTTTTAAATCAGAAAAGTGACTATACCATAGGTCCTGAGCAGCAGTAAGGAATCTCCTATTGAGATAAATGGGAATTACGTTTTTTGGCATCAGTTCCTGAGTTGCCCAATGAGTTCCATTGCTTTTTGCGGCAAAGACTGTTCTTCAGCACAAGCCCTTACTGTTGCAGACCTTGGAGTTGGGAATGTGCAGATTAAGGCACTATTTTGACTACAACCTAAAGACCTTGTAGAAAAGTTGAAAAAATTCCAAAGTGCTGCCAGTGGTTTTGCTGGGGACGAGATTAATGTTTGCTGTATTAGCTGTATCCTTTTAACTGCTGCTTTCCTCCTCCCTCCAGTAAATAAATCTGCCTGTTAGTTAAACAAACTGACTCTGATAGAAACCAAACACAAGAAATATATTAACAATAATGCCCTGTTCTTAAAATAGAAAGGCAATAGTAAAGAGAGCCCTTGGGTTCTGGCTTGCCACTGGGCGCTGCTCACTCGAGTGCTATTGCTTTGAACTCCCATAATAAAGAACTACAGGCTGCAGCAAAAAAAAAAAAAAGTCAAAGAAGTACCTGCATGATGGAGTGTTTCAACTAAATATGCGTTGTTTCATTGTGCCGCAGTTACAGAGGTAGGACAGTCTCACCTTCTGTAAAGCTTATGGTCCGAATCGATGGGAGAGGCGTAGTGGGAGAAGAGAAGAATGAAGTGATTTAGCGGATGATCCGGGCCTTGGATGTGAGCTTGGTTACCTCTCAATATGGGCTTTTTTTCCCCTTTGCCTGTATCTTGGTGGGTGCTGTGTAATACCGCGGGTACACATGGAGCAGTCAGCACTGCAGCCTAGCTACGGAGGACTGTCCCCTGGTGGATACGCCACCATCGCGGCCTTTTCTTAAGAAAAAGAAGGGTTTTTTTTGAAAGTACAGATTATTTGTTGCTTGGAAACAACCAGGAAAAACCGGCATGCAATTTTGCACATGGGCATCTGCTCAGCAGCAGACCATGTGCTTGGTTGTGACATTTGGAGGCGCTGGAGGTCGGGGACGCCCTGCCCCGGGGTGGCTTTGTCCTGTGCGGAGGGAGGATGCACCTGCTGGGGGCTTGCTGCTGCCTGCGGAAGCAAAGTTAGGTAGTAGCTGGACATCCTTTTTCATGCTCCGTTTCCAACACGCAAAAGAAGCAAATTCTGGGAAGCCTTTGGGAAACCTTCCTGCCCTCCCTGCACCTGGAGCGGGCAGCTCAGGGCTGGCAGGGCGCTGTGCAGCCAGGAGAGGCTGGGAGGCAAAACCACAGCCTGTGGCTGCCCGGGCCCCGCGCCGCTGGGCTCTTCCCTGCCTCCCCCAGACCTACTTTTAGCTCCATCAGTATTGTGAAAACAGATGTTTTGTGCTGATTTTTACTGCATACTTCAGATTGTAGGACCTTGCTCCACAACATCCCCCAGAGGACATTTCCTCGACCTCGCTGCACACTGGTGGCTGCTGCCACGGCCAAGGCGCTCCCTCCATCCACGCTCCTTTTTGGGATGCAGCAAGCTCTCGGCAGTCAGTGACTTAACAGCCTCCATTTACCTTTTTTGGCTGAGTGCTGCATTAATATTCAGCGATGTGTAGAAAAAAAACGTTAAACCCACAAGGACCCTGGGGTGCCTCATTCCACTCCTTCCCCAATATTTAAATTGGAGTTTGAAGTTTAAACCTTGACCTCCTCTTACATTGCTGGAGAGCTCATTTTTCATTCTGAAGGCCGGTACCTGCCCCACATCTGCCCAGAGTGCCCTGGCTGGGAGCATGGGGAGCACGGGGGACCCGATCTGCCCCGAGAGCCAGTTATCGCCTTTTTTGGAAGAGCTGGGACTGGCTCGGTGCGGCGCCGCAGGCTTTGCAGGGCGCTGCGAAGGCAAGGCAGGGCTCCTCCGTCCCACATTCCTTGCTAATTTTAACCAGCTCACTTGAGCGGCTCGGGAGCAGAGGCCCAGAGAAGTACGGTCTTGGTTTATTAGTCTTTCCCTTCTGAAAACTTTTGTTCAAGTGTCTTGGGACACAAGTAAAACCAGAATGGGATTCTCAGCCTGGATCCTTAGAGATGTTTATCTACATCATGAAGTATTGCAAGCTTTTTGCAGCATCAGCAGCTTTTTCCCCCAAAGACGTCCCAGCTCCGTGATGTCGGGGGAGCAGGGATTGCTGGCAGAGCTGTGTGAGGAAGATGTGGTGGCACAGCTGGACGCCGGGCCTGGCCATGGCTGGTGCCATCCTGCAGACACCAATGCCCCAGCCATGGCTGGGCAGCGTGCTCACTCAGGGTTTCCACGTTCAGCGGTGGTGCCGGCCACCTTCCCGCAGAGCCGTCCCTGTGCAGCACACGCTCCCTTCGCTGTCAGGACCATCAGGAGCAAATCACTGGCGTCCACTCAGGCAGAGGACCATGCTCACCCCAAATCTGATAGCTGTCTCTCTATTCTGGGGAAAGGAAGGGAACTGCTCACCATCTGGCAGGGCTGACCTCCCCTGGGGTGGCCCAGTGGACATCGGCTGGATGGGGAAGAGCGGGGAAGCAGAGCTCAAAGTCCTGACAACAGGATGGAGAATGACCAGAAACGGCAGCCTAGGAGGTAAAACAGAAAGACAGGTCGCTGAGCCCACAGAAGAGCCAACCGCAGGAGACACAGCCGTCCTCAAGCACTTACACAGACGTTGTAAAGGGGCAGGGGACAGTCTACTCCCTGGAGCAAACAGAACAAGCAACAGCGTGCTTAACTTGAGGCAAGAAAGGTTTGGTTTAGGCACAAGGAAACTCGTTAGTGGTAAGTTCAGCTGAGTGCTGGAACCAACTTTCCAGGGACTCTGTAGCGTCCGTATCATTGCAGATTCCCAAGTGCAAGTTCAACAAGCACGTGCCGGGGAAAACAGGTAGAATTGGTCCTGCCCTGCCTGGAAAACCCCCTGGCTACACCGTCACCTTGACTGTAACACAGTCATTGATTAACCACGCGGCGGCAGCCAGAGCCCTTGCAAGTCCTCACGACCATGCAGGATTAGCTGAACACCAGCAGAGAGACGTAGTTCCTGAAGAGCAAAAAGCTCAACCCTCTCGCTGGCTATCGTAGCTCTTTCTTGGTATCTCAGCGTAAAAATTAGAGTTTATGAATCTCAAATTGCATCAGTAATCAAACCAGCATGAAATTCACAAACTGCGGTATTTGTGTAAAAAAAATCCCACAGGGAAACATTAAACATTTTCTTCCAACTAGTTTCTCTTGCTTCTTTCACATTTATGTTTCGTATGTGTATAGCCATGTGTATGATCTATAGCCAAAATGATACAGTGCTTTTGGAGAACAGAGATTAAAGCTCTGATTATGCTTTTTCTTCTCTTGCCCTTGTTATTAATACAGAGGGAAAAGACAGACAGTGCTTCTGCTCAGCCACCCTGACTCATACCACGTACCACGGGGAACACACCCGAGGCTCCTTGGCACTCGGTGTCAGTGAATGCAGAAGCTCAGTGCTGTGGAGACAGCAGTGACCATCAAAAAACTAAGACTGTAGCTTGGAAATGAAACAACTCTTGCCTCGTTACTCTTACAGAACTAACGATTTCTCTAAGGTGTTTTGTGCTGACGGCTGAAGAATTGAGCAATGCTTTACGGTTTAAGGGTTTTTTTGTTTGTTTGTTTATTTTAGATTTTCCTATCCAGTTGCCAAATACTTTCTGGCTCAGCCTTCAAAACAAATTCATTCTGCTATGATCAACCAATTTAAATAAATACTGATTGAACATCTGAGGTATGAACCGGTGAGGAAAGTGGGACTGGAAAACCTCCAGCCGTCTATTTGCTCCTGAGGTGGAGCACCGAGTCCTGCCCCAGAGCACAGCGCTCAGCTGCCCTCCCCAGCGGTGAGTAAGGAATGAGGAAGGGAGAGGGGTGCTAGCTGAACAGTGAGTGCCACTAAAAATAGCATTGTTCACAGCAGCCACTTCTGTCATTTTCTTGCTGGCAAGTGACTTAATTTCTGCCGGTCATCTGCAGCATCTTTCCAGTTTCACTGTTGGGAGAGCCTGGGCACTGCACTGTGCTTTGTTGTGTGCTCCTGAATGGCCATTCTGAAATTCTCCTTGACTTAAGGTCCTCTTGACAGAGCAGGTTAGTGCTGCTTATTCCTGATGGCAGTGCTGGGTAGAGCTGGTGTTTCTCTTAGCTTACCTGGGCTTCTTTCCTGACCCATGTAATAACCCCCTGGTTTGCATTATTGTAGGCTATAAATGAAACATGGAAGTTGCAGAATAGAAATTAACAGAAAAGGAAAATCCTAATTAGCCCTCACTGTTATTGGCAATATTGTTGCTGGTTAATCAAGAGCTTGAATTATGAGATACACAATTAAGAGTTTGAGCAGGGGTCTAAAATATCACAGCATGCCAACATCTGGTACTCACAAAAGCACCCCCATAGCCTACCAGGATGCCTGCATGAAGGCAATTTTCCTGTCCCGTTGCTTTGTCTCTTCCTCCCTTCTTTTCCCACATCAAACCTGAGTGCTGCTCTCTCCGCTGATGCTCTCCATACCTCTCACACAGCCCGTCAGGACTCGTTCACCATCAGGATACCGCATCCTGAATACTGCTGGCGTACGACTGCAGTCCCCATCCCCTGTTTATTTCAGGATTTAAGAAGGACGGTCATATTTTCTCCTGTGCTGCTCTTCATGCTCCAAGACAATCCCTTGCAACCATCTGCAGGAGGCCTCCTTCGAACTGTGGCAGACTCTAGCCAGGCAGGACTGCCGCAGAATGGAGCAGTGTTCAGGTAGAACATTGACAGCCAAAACACTTCACAAAACGTTTATCAACTCCAGAAGTTTTTTAGTCCAGAGTCTTTTCTGGTTACTTTTGAGCAGAGGGGCTCTGCCTGAATCTCAGATGTCCTATCTGGAAGTGACGGGGCAGCACTCTGGCTTTGTGAAGCTGCTGGGAAATGTTTATTTTCATCCCTCGGCACAGGGTGATGGCTCTCCAGGCATTTTACTCCCTTTTCTTGCAGGCACTGATTTCATTGATGGTTCACTGCTTGCTGAGCCCTTTCAGTCCCCTCAAATGGGCATTTTAATGAATATTTCAATGCATTTCTCCACTTTCCATATTTCTGTAGAGCTATTTCCTTGTCTCACACAATGGGCTCCAATTGTCACCAACATGATGCCTTCACTTGTATTTAGAGTTGGAAAACAGCAGAATAAAGTTTGCTCTTGTGCTTATTTCACTGTGGGAAGGACTTACCTTCTTTTTAAAAGAGGCTGGGTTTTGTGTTGGTTTTTTTTCATTTTCCACTAGGGCTTCAGTAAGAGAACACCTTTATTCCATCTCCATTTCCCAGTTAACTCTGTTAGGCTATACAATTGTGGTTAATATCCAACTCCACCGAGTTTATGAGCATTGTGGACTCCCAGGCAGCTCTCCATGCAGGAAACAAGCTCATGTCACCACTCAATGAAAAACGTAATTTAATTCTTAAAGTACCCTTGAGTCTAGCTCAAGTTTGTGCATTTTTCCCGTCACGTTTTAATACTTTTCTTAAGTAATTTCAGTTTTCTTGGGGAAATTCCGTTATCTTTAAAGCTTTAAATAGGAATAAGGTTTGTGGAAAACGCTGGCCAAGATTTCCCCAGGACTGCAGCCCACCCGACAGACACGCAGCCGCTTAGGGCTCCAGTATCTGTTTACTAGAACCCAGAACAACCGCAAACAGCCTGCAAACGGAAGTTATTCCACAAATCACCGCACCATATGTCTCTTTACATAATTTGCTTTTATCTCATGCTCTGAATCTCCTCAAAACAGTAAAAAACAGTTGTATCTGGGTAACGGTGGGAGACAAGGAGAACGGATTTAAGGAGACAAGAAGTTTAGCCTGATGTTCTTCACATCGGCCCATTAAGCTGCTCTTACAAATCTCAGAAGCATTAGCCTTTGGCACTATAAATTGAAATTCCTAATCTTCCTTGATTTGCTACAGCCTTAACGCTTTAATCCACCTTGTTTTCTCCCCCAGATACTTCTCTCGTGATCCCATTGTTGCCTGATTAAAAGTAGTTCAAAATAATCAAAAAGCCAGGAAAGAAGGAATGAGAATGTCCTAGTGAGAGGCAATTTCAGAAAAGGAGATTACATTTAAAAAGACTTCACACGTTTTACTGAAGTGACAGTCCCACATGTTAGAGAAATGGAGAATGGATTTACTTTCTCAGTATAAATTGATGCTGTTTGTCCACAACATGAGTCATCATTTTCCGTTATTATGAAGATGGAACAAGGCAACTGTGAAAAATAATACACTATATAACCAGATCTTCACATTTACGACTTACTTAAATATTGTTGTCAATATAGCTAACTTAGGTCAAACATTTAAAAATACCATTTTAAAAAATTTAATAGCAAAAATACTTTTTTCCTTGATAGCTAACATTTTAGGTCAGTTGAAATCCCTACAATGCGTACATGTTGGTGACCAGAAGAAACGGCTGTTTTGGCCATGGGGGGAGCAGACAGCTCATAGTGGCAGACAGGCCCGGGGGGAGCTGACACCAGACAGGGGTCTGTGATGGGCTGTACGGCCTTGGCTGCAGCCGGGTGTCAGGGTAGGGCTGGGCAAGGATAAGCTGCTGCAGCCTGGTTTTAGGTCTCTAGTTCAGACCATCAGGTTAACCACCTGATGTTCTTCGGTAGGCTGCCAGCCTAGCAAACACCTAGCCACGCTGAATAAATAGCATGGAAAAGACTTCTCCACCGTCCCAAAGAGCTTGCAGCACAAGTGGGATGGGAATTGGGACACCCATGCTATATTTTAGTTCATCAGACGGTGTCATTGCTGTAGGCACCTTGCAAGATTTCTTTGTGCCTTCTTCCCGTTCTTTCCTTTCTCCTCACACTATTTCCTATATTTCAGATTTAGGCTTCTAGTTTGGGTATACTTCAGACAAGTCAAACTTCCCACCCTCGTGTACGAAACAAGGACGCTTGACCGTGGCACGGCACCATGCTCTGTGCTCCCCGAGGGGCTGTTTCGCTGCACAGCGACCAGGTGAGAGCTGCAGAGCAGCCGTAACACCTGCGGGGCTGTTCCTGGGCGGAAATGGGGCTCTGTGGGTGGACGCCACAACTGCACGTCTCAACTGCTGCTCTCAGCTGGTAAGATTATTTTGCAATTTGTCAAATTATTTATGAACATTATCATTTGTTGTTCAAATCATTGCAGCCCTTTGGTATACGATTAAATCACCGTGCCCCACAGAAACTGGCAATTAAGCACCACACGTATCGCCGAGCACTTGTTTGCTCCTCTCCATGTACAAAAATCAATTAGAGGTTCTCGTTGTGCAGTAAATGTCAATTGTGCTAACATTACAAAATCAGAAACATCTGTAACTATGGAAACTCTCAAGGCAAGACTCCTTTCAAGAATAAATTATGACGAGAAGCTTTTTATGGCTGTTTTTAAACAATAAATATAAATTAAAACAGCTTAATTTCTTAGATGCAAGTTGATTTTATTTTTTAAACTTCAGTACTATAGGTTCTCAAGACACATTTATCAATATTGACATAGAAGGAAATGGTATTTTATCAATGTTTGCATCCAAAGAATCAGCATCTTTATTTGTATCACTTAAAAATTTTCTGCTAAGACAATCTCCACTGTATTTCAATGGGGAGCATACTTTTCAGATGACTAATGGCCCATCCTTATAGTTTATCATGGTGAGATTTATGCTTTTTGCTACACTTTACAATTATGCAAAAAACTGACAAGTGCGTGAAAGGAAAACTCAGTCAAAACTTTCTTTGAGTCACTGGGATGTCACAGGAAATGAACACAAGGTCTGTGCTCAGCCACAGTTTTGGGGAGAAATCTGGAACTTGTTCTTCTACTCCATTTGCTCCCTGTTCACAGCCAGAATGGGATGCTGCAGGCAAGGGCAGTTTGGCTTCAGAGCAGACAGTGCCCAGCCCTGGAGGCAGAGGGACGTGGCTGACCCCCCCCAGACGCAGCCCTTCCCCGGAATGGAGTGGGCAAATGCCGCCCGGGGCTGTGGGAGCTTCTCCTTGATGGCAGCAGCGGCCGTCGGGCTGGGCGCTGTGAGCAGGGATGGTGCGCTTGGGTGTCAATTGTGCTCCGCTCTGCTCCATCAGCGTTCCTGGGTTCCTAACTTCTCCATGTGCAGTGCAACCACTGCAAATGACACGGAACAACTCTCAGAAAACTTGTTTCAGCACCGTATTTTTCAACCTTTTTCTTGTGTTAATACACTTTAACTCACTTCAAAATGAATGCAAGAACAATGGAATGCTCTTTTTTTTTCCCCTTTTTCTTTTTTTAACTTCACCTTGCTGTAAGTTCTAACCTGGTTCTGGTCTGAGTGCCACAAAAATTAGAAATAATGCTCAGTACTGCACATAGTTGTGTGGCTAGATATATTTCAGTTTTTATCAAATGAAAATCTGTTTCTGTATCTCTGTCAAAGTCAGTGGATTGGTGTTAATTTCTGTGTTACTTTGTGTTAGTGGTTTTGTATGAAATAGAGCGCCAAAACCTGATGAAAACATCCCAGCTATGAGGAGAGCTTGAGCTCTGTGACTATGAGATGGCTGCTGCCGACTTTGCTCAACCCGGCCAAGCACAAATGTGATGAACCTCTGTGGTGTGAGCAATGGGCAATGGGCAGAGACGGGGATGGAGCTGACACTGGCAGCTCCTCGGGGTGTCAGGCCAGCAGGCAGCCAGCGGGCAGGGGTGCACCCGCTCTGCTGGCGTCAGGAGGGCGGGCAGGAAGCGCAGAGCTCCCGCCTGTGGAGACCTGCTCAACCACTCATAGAAGAGCCAGTGTTTGATTACCTAAGTGTTCATCGTTAATTCAAGTTGATCCTCTCTGAATTGCTGAACTTGCTAAAAAGGTGTTCTTGAAGGAGATAACCCACCCACCCTGGCTTACAAAACCTTGTGGAGATAAACCTTGCTGGAAAACTGAGGGTGCCTGATAACATTGTTTTCCTTTGAAGATTTCTTGGGAACAGGCTGCCTGGTGTGCTGAGCTGCTGTGTCAGGGTTAAATACTGGAGATGTTCCTGGACTAACCTCCCTGCACCCCCGCCAGTGGGTCCGACAGACGCCGTGGTCCTTGCCCGGTAATGGAAGTGCCGGTGAAGCTCAGGGGAGCGGGCGCTCTGTGAATGCACAGAGATGCGCTGGCTCTGGAGCATCTCTCGGATGGGAGAGACACCAAGTGCTGGGACGCAGCATGGACGTTTCCCCTCCGATGCAGCTTCACGCACGCTTGCTGTGCGGCTGCCTCCCCACTCCATTGCAGCTGTGGGACGGGGGTGAATTCAGAGTGGGAGTGAGGGATTTCCCCCCCCTCCACTCCACTTTACGCCATGGACATCTCCAGTGCCTGGGAGGAATCAAGGGAAGGTTTTGCTGTGAAAGCTGAACTGACATGATTGGCAACTTACTGCCAATTCCTTCTTTGTAACACATAAACCACAACTGACACAGTTTATCTTCAGCTATTTGTGTACTTGCGTGTGCTCATAACACAATTCCATGAAAATCGTATTTCAGAATCCCACTGAAAGAGATTAACACATCTCAAAACTTGTAGCTAGCAGTTTAGCAGTATCTGCACTTCATCTAAGAAAATCCTTGGAGATAAAATTTGGATGCAGCTCACAAAAAAAAAAAAAAAAGAAAAGCTTAAGGAAATATTTATTCAGTAATTTTTTCGTGTGGATGTCAGAGTATGAGTTCGGGAAGAGAGAGTGGAAGGTCACACTCTGTGTTTTCAAATGCATCCCTCGGCATCCTTCCACTGCCTCCATCCACCACAGCTCCATGACTGCCTAAGGGATGCTGTTCCTGATTCCTTCTTTGCTGAACAATTCCTGAAGCACAGAATCAGACCTTCCGTCGGTTTGCGGGGATTTAGTAACTCCCCACTTCCCGTAGTGAAAAAGCAGCACAAAAGGAGGCTAAAAAATACAGCAACCGCTGGGGTTTCTGGTGAGAGGGCAGCACGGGGGGAGCCAGGGATGCAGGCAGAGGGGAGGGGGCCGGAGGAAACAGGACGGGCACCAGCGGGCAGCCCCGCGGGAGGGCAGCCATGGCTGGCACGGGCATGTGGGACTGGGCCTGGGAGAACCTGAGGCACGGAGAGCAGCAAGGGTACTGCAAGCATTGCAGGAGGTGAGCACAGGGCACGGTGGCCTTACACGTACCATCATGTAACCACTGCACTGGGCACTAGAGCTGGCTGAAAATGAACACACAGTAAGGTCTTTTTCTTTTCTGTTTTTGTTTCTGTAAACCTCTTCTACCTCCTACATAAGTCTTTGAAAATCAGGGCAAAACAATGAAGCAAATATCAGCTCAGTGAAGGCTGTGGCTATTCAGTCTTAGACTCCCTCTGCCTGCCGAAAAGCAAACAAATTCTCATGAAAAAGACTATTTTGCCGCCCCCGCCCACCGCCTGTGTTCAGCAGCTCTGCAGTTGGGACTGTCTAATGCTACAGGACGGGAAAATGCTGTCTCCCTTGCAGATACCTTCACATGGTGTCGGTGTAGTGTTTCAGAAACAGTCTTTAGAAATCTAATTGACGTGGTCTTTCACAGCCTCAGCTTGGATCGTACAAACATTATCATAAATTTTTTACCTTATCCTCCAGGCTTTTAAGAAGCGAAAGACTCTGGACACATTATACAAGTAGCAAACTTGTCATTAACAGTCTGATAAAGTTTTCTAATGGCTTAAAAACAATGATGCAAACAGTGTATGCTGGTGATTCCGTCAGAAATATTCAGCATAATCACAGCAGGAGAGACGATATTTAAATACACGCAGCAAGTGTGTTTCAGTGTCAGTCCAAATCTGTCATGCTTTAAATAGATGTGTCCCCGTGCAAAGCAATTACAAGTTAGCTCCAGAGCTTGAGCCATGCACATTGCTCAGAACGATGGGCCACAGACGGGAGGGTTGGGGGCTCCCGAGGCGGGCAGAGGACGGGGGATTTTCTCCTGTGCTGTAAAGGAGGGTGATAGGGGAGCTATGGCCTATGGTCCCCCTGGGGGCTCCTGCCCCCAGGGTCTCACAGGGCACCTCCAGCGCCTGCCGGGAGTCACTTTCAGTAGCAAAAGATGTCATCAAACTGGATCAAATGATGAGTTGTGGATGAAATAAGTACCCTATTGGTGGATTACAAATTTGCAAAGTAAAGACAGGGAAGCAGCTTAATACATCAGCTACAGAGATTTTATGCAAAAGGGCAACAAGATTTACTGAGATATACACTTTTTTATTTTAAATGAAGCAATGGACAAGGGGAAAGAAACTTCTGTTTCGTAAAACACTGCAGTTTCCAAACTAGCCAAGTACTCTTTGTCTGACCAAATTAATGAGCCTGGAGTCTGCAGCAAAATGCCTTACATGCAGAAAGTGAATACTGCATGTTTAATGCGGTGTCTCTGGCATACCAGATGTATTAATAAAATCTCCATAATTGGAACTCAAGTTATATAAGCAAGCAAAGCCAAAGTGCTTAAATGCTTGCTTGAAATCATTGTAAGAGTGGAGTAAAGATGGCTAGATCAAACCACTTTAATGCAAATAACTACACAAGTACAATTCAGCCCACTTTCCCACACTACTCAACTGTGACCAAATTCCCCCTTCATCAGCCAGCAGGATGCTGAGTATGCTTTACACAGCGCTCCTGGCTTCCAAAATGTTGCACAGGAAAGGAGCAGTCAGCTCGGAACGCTGTGAGCCAACATTCGCCTGTGTGCATATAGGTATGCACGTATATAGATACGACACCCTAGCCCCACGTCTACTTCCCTGCACCAAAAATACCCAGACCACTCACCTGCTCATGTTTTGAAGGATCTTTTCCAATAGCAAAAGATTAGTAAATTCCCATTTTATTTAATAATGAAAAGTACCATTCGCTGCCACATAGCCAAGAGCCAAATCAACAGAGACAGGATCCCCCCAGAATTTGCCCCAGAATGACGTCTGCCAGGGTGGAATTCAGCTCTCGGTGCTGGACAAAGCCACGTGCATGGACGGACCTTGCCAGGATTTTTCCCTCTTTCCTCTCTCTGTTCTTGTACTCAAAATAGAAGTTTTGCCCCCGGCAGGGCACCGCCGCTGCAGCCCACTCCTTCCCCCAGCCCACCGAAACGCTGCTCCTGCCCCCGCTGCGCCCCTTGCAAAAGCCATTGAGGGACTGGTAATAATTAAGCTGCCAAAGAGTGTAAGGGACAAGCAGGAGCCGAGCGATGACGAGCACAGGTCTTTGCTCTGCTGCTATTTTTCTCTGAGCGAACAGCCCGTGCCAGCGACAACCTCAACACACGGGTGAAGTGACAGAGACAGCACTCACGGTGACAGGTTTGTGGCACCAGGAGAAATTACTGTTGCAAAAGGAAGTGTAACAGCACCTGCGAGTGTCACGAAGCCACTATCTGGGGCATGTGATGGAAAGCTGTGCCCTCAGGACTGATGCCTTGGGATGAAACATGACATTTTGAAGGTTTACCAGAAAAATCATAGTCCTCTACTTGGATTGTGAATGGGTGAGAAAAATATCCCCACATGGTTGCCAGGCTGGAAAAAAAGGAGATTTTTCCTTTCACCTGGTACCTCACTTTCTCTGTGCAGATTATGCTCTGCTGCTGGAACACCTCTACTGCATTTGGAAGGAGATGGGCAGCTGAGCATCCTGCGCTATTTTGAGTGCAAAGGGCACACAAGATAAAATGCTGACCAAAAGATTGATTTTCAGATCTGACGTAATTTTCAGCTTTACTCTGTTATGGGACTGACACAATCACAACCTTGTGAAAGTTGTGTTTTTCATGAGCAGTGCATGACACGTGCCCTCCTTCAGCCCAGCAGCAAAGCAGGCGCTGGCGTTTGTCCCGGCAAGGAAAGCTGATCAGGCAGTCGCCCTGCTGTGTGGTTCCCTAGTTCATTTGGGCTCGGTGCACGCTGGTGAGCAGGCGCTGGTGTGTTTCCGTGGAGCCGGACTGCTCCTTCCCTCCGTGCTCCAGGACATCAGCACCAAATGATGCAACATCACGGCCCTAGTTTAACACCACAAAAAGATAAACGCCCGTAATAAGCTCGAGGACTTAGATTACTTGCCAGAAGCATTTTGACTGACAGAAGAATAAAGTTCTACTAGAACTGCAAAATTTACAAAAAAAAAGAAACCAAACCATGATAGACACCATGACATTTTTTCCTTGAAAAAAATCATCCAGGAGAGACTACTGGGAAAATTAAAAGGATATAGTAGAGCAGGTCGGAGATAATGTAATTTTTCACCAGTTATGCAAAGAAATGTGGAATTTCCTCCAGTGTCACAGTGAAACCGGAGTCTTTCCTGCTGCACTGCCCACTTGTGTTCTTGCCAGGAGGAGGTTAGAAACTCGAGTGAGGAAGAGGGAGAATCTGAGCATCTCCTTGGGTTTGCAAAAAATGTAAAGTTGCATTTCAAGGTAGCATTAAAAAAGATATCTAAATAATTCTACAGTGGAAGATTAAAGGTACTCAAAAAATCTGGGCCTTTAAAAGCCAGAAGGTAGAAGCTGACAATATAATTTAGGAAGCTGGGTACGAAACCTCTAAATAATACTACTGATTTCAGCTATTCAACAGGAACGGGTCACCAGCAGGACACCACAAGCAGGACATCAACTGGAGTACAGGGAATGCACCGGAAAATAATTCAGAGTCCCTTCTTATGCTGCTGCAAGGTGACTTTTGGCTTCATACGCAGGATAAACAGGTTGGTCGAAAGAAAGTTTCTGAGCATGAACCTAACACAGTTTAAGAAATCCCAGAGAATAAGGCATGAAGATATGTACTAACATGTCATGTACGTCAAGGTTATTGGAAATTAAGATAAAGGAACAGCTACAGCCGCAGTGATGCCGAGACCTCTTCCACAAGTGGCCACAGCCACCCCACAACCTGACACTGCCTGCGTATGCTGTCTCTTAATTCCTATCAAGCTTTAGTCCTCATGTAACCTGCCTGCCTTTTTGCCCACTTTTAGCAGTTTCTCAGTAATTTTTTTGTTTTGGCTACCTATATTACCATGTTATGGTCAGCAGCTAGTGTCACCTCACTCTTCACTCTTTTACAGGTTGTTTTTGGTTTGCCTTCTTTTTTTTAACACTAACTCTCTTTTCCCACTGTGGAACTGGCATCTGAAGTCAGCTACAAGCGTTGGCTGGAGGACTGTTAAGAAGCTGTTTGAAAATCTAAGTGCATGCTATCAAACAGACCACTCTGCCCCTCTCGCTGACTCTTTCAGACACCCCTAGCAGTCTTCGGAGGAATAGTTTCCTTCTACAAACCCACTCCACCTCTCTCCCATCACATCACCCCACCCGCATATCTGCTAATGCCCCTCTCTGCTGGTCAGGGGAGAACAGAGCCCCGCTCGGGGGGTAATTGCTTCCTCCCTAAGAGTTACATAAAGTGCTTTCGAACCCCATATGCACTATTATAGGGGATCAATATGAATACACTGAAGATTAGAAATAGCAGTTGGATATTTCAGCGCTAAGCCTGCTTTTATTTCTTTCTTGCTGTGTCCCTATTATGCTGGCAGAGCGGGTACAAACCCCGCTGGCCTTGTCCCCTTCAAATAGGCACATCCTTCTTGGGCTGAAAACAGAGCAAAAATTTCAAGGTCTTTTCTAAATCTAGGTCTTCCAAAGGGGCCTGCCATGTACCAAGCTCTCAAATCAAAGGTAGTAAGGCACTCTTCAGAATAAAAGCAATATTTTCATTGTGAACTGCACAACCATTACAGCTTTCAAATAAAAAATCTAATTTTAAAGTGTCTTAATGAAATTGGACAAATTATAGCTGAGTGTTTACAGAATGCCCCCAAAGAATCCAGATTCCATGCAGTCTGACAGTGTGCTGGGCATCCTCAGCAAATAAATAATACTGGCTTGCTTGTGAGCTATTTGCTCAGGGTAATGCTCAGGATTTTGTACCTCTGGGTTGCACGGTCACCTACATTACTGGTCTGGTTTCTGTGCCCTGAGCAGGCGATTAAGCTTTGCTTTCCACCAGGAGAAACAAGGCTGGTCTGCGACTAAACAGGTCCCAGTTAACCTCATTTCACACAGATTTTTGTTCATGAAAAACAAATAGATGGGAGAGGGGAGCTGTCAGAGCAGAATTGTGTTTAGAAGTCATTGAAGTGATGGTGAGCAATTTATCATACCACTTTCTCAGCTCTAGACAATCAGGAGCGCTGTTCCCAGCCCAGCTGTGTGCCGGTTCCCAGCATGGCCGTTGGTGCGACGACGCAGACAGCCGGCACCTCCCGGAGCGATGCACGCTGCTGTCAGGTACCGATATTTGCTGGTTGCCCAAATGTAATGTCGTTAAATAAACACTAGTGTAATGAAGTTATTTATTTACATCTGAGACAAAGTTAGTTTTAACTATTGAACTGCCTTCATCTTACCCGAGTAAATACATTGGCACAGCAGGAACTGGCACAAGAGATCATTACATTTATTAATCCACTGAGACCTGTTCGCTAGCCCCGCTTTGAGCTGGTATCCCTGATGCGGTGGGCAGGGGCAGTCGCACCTGGGTGCCTGCGACACCTCCTCTCTCCCAGGCTGGACGGGGGTCCCGGGGGAAGAGCCCCCCTGGGCACGGCTCAGTGCTGGACTAACTGGGGTCTTCCCGGAGAGACCTCAGGGCTTGGCCCTGTGCCGGGACTGATGCCTTGGCCTGAGCTTTGCAAGGTCCTGGCCAACGGGAGTTATTTCTCCCAGGGATGCTGATGGGGAGGAGCTGCCTGGGCAAATGACAACAGCACTTCCTCCCCCGCCTTTTAAACAAGTAGGCTCCCGCTTGGCACCCGCACATTTCCAAGCTTCCTCAAACAAGTACCACAACAGAACAGCTTTTAAGACACTTTAGCGCTTCTCACTCTGGCAGAAATCTGGGAGGCAGAGCTGTAGGGCAGTGAAAAGCTAGCTCTGAAGAAGGCACAGAAACCCTTTGAACTTTCCAAAGGAGCTTCATTTTTATCTTGTGCATAAGCTCGGACCAAATGTCATGCTACCCAAGCCACTTCCAGCCTCAGTTATTATGAGAAAAGAATCCTGGAGTAAAACGATCGTGGCAGAAGCACATTCTTCCGGCGAAACAAAACCATATGATAATATTTTTCAGAAGAGGAGTTCAGCTATGAAGACAATGCTCTCTTGAGGGTATCCATACTATTTTTGATATTTACATGATGGCCTGGCCTTTTTTACAAGGATTATGGTGCAATTGCACCATTTTTGTTTCCTTTAAGACCTTGTTTACTTTCTTAAGAGAATGAGTTTGGAAGTAATATGATACAAACAACCTTCCCTACTGTGGTCAATGCAAAAACTCTGTTAAAGTCTTTAAGCTCCCATCAGCATCCCAGCAGATGCAACATACATCAGGTGTACTATGATGGCTTGATCTGAGCTCTGCATTATCGCACATCACTTACACCACTCAATTTTTCATGCAATAACACCAGCCCAGGTGCCTTTGTGCAACTTGCCATGCATAAATACATCCATTTCCTCTCTGAGTTCTGCACAGGGATGCAGACAGGACCCTGGCCGAGTCAGGCAGGGATCCTGGCCTTGGCACACATTTGCCCTTCTGAGGCAAACGCATGGCAATTTGAGAAGAGACAGATAATTAAGTCTGTTTATGCTCCCAGCAGGAAATACACCACCAGCACTTACGCTCTGATCACACAGCTCGTGATGCTGCACATTATAATGTCTTGGAAATACTTGTGAGTTTAAAAAAGTAAGATTAGAGGTCTTAGGTCATAGAGGAAAAACTGGAAAAGGTGCTCCAAATTCATCCAAGTTCAGCCATAGCAAAGTCTAAATAGAAACAATAAATTCATTTTCTAATGATCTTAAAGCATTAGATGAACTCCATGGTCTGAGTCACTTTTTGTCCTTTTAGAATGGGCAATATTTGAATTCAAGTATCCATACCTTACCACTTTTGCACCTTTCTTTTTTAGTTCTCATAGCTCTGAAAGAGATTTTATTTAAATGTCACATCTTCTCAATGTTTTGATCACCCAGGACTTCCAGGGATAGACCTTGGACTGAAGGCAGGTATTTAAGCACCTTCCACTGCAATTTCTATGGGTTTCTTCTCTGGCTGCAGCCACCCTTTTTTCTGCCTTCCTTTCTATAATGTACAAAATGATTGCAGAGTCTGAAGAAAGGAAAAGGAGACTGAGAGTTTATTTGGGTTTTGATCTTGTTTTTATTTTTAACATGGAAGCACTGAAATAATCTTCTGTGTCAAATTCTGGAGACACACATTATGCCATAGCACGCTGCCTTTTGTTAATGCCAGAGCAGCCTTATTTATCCAGTACACGTTAAAGTTGTCAAAAGCTAATTCAAAAATATCGTAATGTTTCACTATTAATCTTCTGCTTGTTTGTTTTCATTTAAAAGCAGATGCAACGTGAAAGTGAATACTCTGTTTCCCAGGCAAACCGGCTCGGCCTCAGGTCAGCGAGGCAAAGTCTAAGCGGCAACGACAGTGTCAGGATCTGAACAGATGTTGGCGTTCAGGACCATGTAATTTTTACAGTGCACGACTATGAATACTGCACAATTGGAGAAGGAAACCGCGCCAGCAGCTCTGGATTACTGACACCAGACGAGCTGCACTTTGCTCCGTTTGGGAAGGGCAATACATCGGCAGTGGCTGTAATTGAGTCACCTCAGTCTCAGCAGGCATCCGTCTTTGCTGTTAGGATTCTCCAAGCTGCATAGGACTGGGTAGCATCCTCCTGAAACGGGTGTACTCTTTATGATCTGTCACTTCACTGCCAAGTGATCATCAGACCAATAAACTGCTTGTATTGTAAACTGCCAGCTGTGACCTATATGGGAAACCCCTCTCTTACTCTTGGAACAAAGCGGTGTTTGCACAGCGCTTGCTCCAGCTCTGCCTCTTTTGAGGAGAGACAGCACCCGCCTTCACTCAGTTGTTTCCTTCTGCTTCTAGCAGGGAGGGGTTACAACTAAAACAGCTTTTTTTTTTTTTTTTTTTTTTACACCCACTTGTCCTGTACTCGGGAGTTAGAAATAAAAAGCCCTGGTTGTGCAGGCAGCAGGGTGTGCATTAACCTAGTGATGGGGAGAGGTGTGCCGGTGTGCCAGAGACGCTCGGAAGAAGCATCAGCCCCCTTCTTTCTCCCCAGAGGTGCTCAGGTACGTTCACATCTCGCAGTACTGAGACCTCACCTGGGGCCAGCCCTGTGCTGCAAAGCATGTTTGATTTTCAGACTGGAGCTGACTCGTGTCTGATGAGGTCGAGGTCAGACTGTAGGCAGAGTGAGGCTGCAGCTGCCTCAAAGGCTGAAGACTGTGGAAGCCTATCCCTGAATCCAAATCCCTCCTGAAAATTGAGTGTATCAGTTTTAAGTTGAGAGGAAAGCGCTCTCAGCAGAAATAAATATTTAGGGAGAAGCAGAAATTATAGAATCATACCATCATTTGGGTTGGAAAAGGCCTTTAAGGTCATTGAGTCCAACCGTAAAATACCTGGGACCGTGTTGGCATCAGCGCAGGACCAACCCAAAGCACCCCGAGGCCCCGGGTCTGGAGGGTGTGTTGGAGTGGCAGAACCATTCCTGCAGACCCAAACGCAGACATCCGTAGGGAATGGGGGGAGACGGCTCCCCGCTGCCGGCATCCCACTCAGCACCACCTGCCTCCAGCTGCCAATGCAACCCTATACCCAAGCCCGCTCCCGGGCATCCAAAAGGCTGCGAGCGAGGAGCAGCCAGAGCATCAAATATGTTTTTCACAAGCTGCCGCTGGCATCCCAACATTTGGGGAGTTGGTCAAGTAGAACAGTGACCTTCTGGGAACTCCCCAGAGCCGTCTGGCAGCGATGATGAGCCAAAGATCGCGGCGTCTCTACTACTTGTACCTGTTTATCCGAAGTGGAGGAACAGCCCCTCTGCTGGGGTCTCCTGCCAGCTCTAAGGTCGCAGATTTTCCATCCAGCTTAAACACAGCTGCAGTTTTGCTCAGGCTGCCCTTTGTTTTTTCACTGCATTCCCATCAGCCGCCTCACTTTGTGAGAACTGCAGTAAGAAAACATCAGCCAAGATTTCTTTTATTTTCATCTCTGGCCAGCCTAACTGGACGCAGATCCAAACATCCGGGGCTCACACCCACAGGGAGCGCTTGGCCCTGGCTCCCTGCGGTGGTGCAACACAGAGGAAATAATATTCATTCCTCAAATGCTGGATTAATCCAAGCTGTCAGCTGCTTCTTTCCACAGCATTTAAATGTTAGAGATTACATTACAGAATAGCTGCTTATCATAAATGTCCCAGCCAGCACTCGCTGTCAATAGCTGCTCGCACAGCATCCACGATGGGAGCGATTACATGACCCAGCGACTGGATGGCTGCAATACCCTGGCCAGCACTTCTGTCCCCTTAGGTACAAGATTGGTACCAGAGCCACACGATCCAGAGCAGAGGGCAGAGGAGGGAACCTGCCATGCCGCTGCCCGACAGGCAGGTGACTCCTCTCGTCTGGGGCAATGGCGTTTCTGCAACCCCACCAGCTCCTGCTGTGGAGAAAAAGGCTATATTTTAAATAGGGTCATTTACTAGACTAATGAGAGGCCTATAATTTACATTTGCATCAGACTGTTTTCCCAGTGAGACCGCCTGTTTCACCTCATTATATGGATCGTACCCTTTTGTACACAATTTTGCTAAGAAGATTAGAATAGTCGCAGTACCAGTGCTAAATATAAAAACACATTAAGCTCCCAATATCGAGTATATCCGTCAGGACTTCCAGATTAAACTACTGCATATCTAATGCCCATTGCCAGCACGACAAGGGCTTACTACCTCACTCCCCTTAAACCACAAATGAACACAGAGGCATCGAGAGGTGAAGGGGAATTGAACAACATAACGGACCGACTGCAGATCTGGAAGAGGAGCCCGGGGGTAACTTCATCACAACCTACAAGTGTTTGCAGAAGGTATGTCAGATAGTAGGGGATCTTTGGTCTTGTGAGTATCATCAAGTGGGCAGAAGTTGAAATGAGCAAAGGTTGAAGCCAAAGCCAGAGCCAGCCTTTAGGGTGATGGACCATCAGCCCTGGTCGCCCAGGAGGATTTCATAAACCTCTTCCCTCCTGGACCTTGACCTTGCATTCGTTCAGAGTGCTTATCTCTGAGGGAAGGGCTCTGGCCCAGAGCTCAGCAGCTGCTGCGTGCCAGTGGGACCCCCGCAAGTCATCACCCAACTAAGGCTGGACACGAGCCCCAAGCAAGGGCTCTCCTCCCTAAGAATGCTTCCAGAAGAGTTGTCATGCCTTGGGCGCAGATGCGGGGATCTGCAACCAGCAGGGTCCCTCGCAGCCCTGGGGAAAGGACACTCTTCGCCCTCCTACCATGTCCCAGAGCGATGCTGCGCTGCGGAACAACAACTGTCTCTGTCAGCCAGTGAAGCAGCGCAGTGATTCACCGCTCGCGCCGCCGGCAGCAGAGGCTGATTTCCTGCCTCCCCACAAACGCGGTTCTTCTTGTCGCAGATGGTGCAAACTGGCTGTAGTCTTGTAAACACCGGGACTGTTAATTTGTAGAGAGCCTTTGGTGTGAATGCTACACAACTGCAGTCTAACAGTCAAAGCTAGGGTCACATTAACCTTTGTTTTGAACAGTCTTGCAGTCCATCAAGTCTGGTTGTGGAGCATATCAATGTTGACATATTAAATACATGTTTTCAGCAACTCATGGTAAATGTGGCAGAACTGAATGAAAGGACCCCAAAGCAGAGCCGTGTTACCAGCCATCAGACAAATGCAACACGCAGCCCATGTTACTCACTGAGTAGCTGCTCTGAGCCATCTCCGCGCTGATGTGGTCACGCTGACTACAGAACAACTGAATCCAGGCTGTGCTGGCGGCTTATGCTGATGACGGAGCCCTGGGCATCAGATACTGCCTGGCCAGTAGCCCTGGCCTCCGTCGCACCAAGCGGGCAGGGTGGGTTAAGGTAGTCCCCTGGAAGACCTTGCTGTCCCTTAGGGTGCTTCACTCGAAACAGAGGCGAGCTGTAGCAGTTGATTTTCTGAAGTGCTCTGCTACCTGAAAACACCTCTACAAAACCGTAATTCAACTTTGTTTGCAGTGCACTGCGACGATGACTTTAAATGAAAGAGCCTTGCAAAATAAACCTGGAATGCTGCTCCAGTGTTGTTTTAAAACATAATAAATTTGCAAACAGAAGACTTGGCAGAGAGGAGGTAAAATGGGATTTTTTTTGGCACCTACAGCACAGCCAATTTAAATTAGGTAACTGAATATCTATAAATTGTCTAATTAGGTCAACTTCCATTGCAACCTCAGCCTGAAATGCCCCAGCAACTAAGCTTTCTTCAGAGAAGGTCTTTTACACCTCTTGTTCCCACGTAGTACTTCAAAATGATAATAATTCACTTAATCCTCATAATTGACTTGAGGTTTTCCAGAAAATGCTATGACTTCAAACAAATACATTTCTCAGGAATGCAAATCTCTATGTATGGAAGGATTTGCTCTGAAAACCATAAAATCTCCATAACAGAGCTCTGTAATACAGTTGCATAATGATATAAACAGTGGCTCCAAAAGGGCATTTGTGTTTATTTTTCATAAAGCTGTGAAATAACGGAATTTAACTAAGAAAAAAAAATTTTGTTAAAATAAACCTGCCCTCTCACTTACTCAGAAATTGAGACAGAGCTGTGGGCCAGTTCAGGTTTGCCTGCTGAGGCCTTTCCTGTCGCCCACCTAATGCCCTACAGCAGCTCGTGCTGACACCGTCCCCCCATGCCTGTGCCCGGCATGGCCAAGCCAAGCATCCTCTCCTCCACCTGCTGCTACTGAGCACCCCTGCCCTCCTGGTGCTCACCCTCCCCATCTTGGCCCCCCCAAGACTCCCCTCCAGCTCTCCCGAGCTCCTCGGCTCATCCCCCCAAAAGCATCCTCGGCTTTTGGGAAGGTGTCCCTGTCCCTGCCCTGGGCTGTGGTCACTGCTGCCCTGTCTCCGCTCCCACCATCCTTCCTGGGCTGCACACCGAGTAAGAGTGGGGAGCTGCGCTAGCTGAAAAATAAAACCCAGCAATAATCCAAATTTCTTGCCTTTTTTTAGGCTGAGTTACTTCCCAAGTGCAACTGGCAGAGGAGTTGTATTGTCATGAGCCAAAGGGCAGGGGTAAGCAGCCAGGGACAAGAAGGTGGGGCAATATTTTAACTGGCAGTCTGGCCAAATAAGTGACTGCAAATACAGAGGCTGTGACCTCCCAGCAGCAGCAGATGTCTTTTTTTTCCCTGTGAATCCTGAAGGCCCCAGAGCACTCTGGGGGCTGTCTGGGTCCTGCCAACTCTCATTGCCATTACTTCAGCTTGCACGCTTTTGTCCCAAGAGTATTTCCTACAAGTACCATATCTCAATAAACCCCGTTTAGCTGACATTTTCCAAAGACAGCAGCCTGCTTGGGCATTACATGGCCTTCCCGCTCCTTGCAATCTCTCCCAGCTCCATAAGTCACTTCTTGGCAAAGCACATTACTGGTGGAGGACGCTCCTCGTGGAGTGAGACCATGCCTATGTGAAGGCTTCACATCTGGGCAGCACTCCCATGGTCGATGCCGCCTGGCTTCATCGTGATGAAGCAAAAAGTGAAAGTGTGTTCACATAACAGATCTCTGACACTTCCCACGGTGACTTCCCGCCTCCCCTCCCCAGTTCAACACAGGGAAGAGTCCCATGGTGAGAAATCTTCCCCCCCACAGGGGCCGTGCTGCATCCAGCGCTGGTGCTGTGGCTTTTGGGGACGTTCATCAGCGGTGCAGGGGACCAGGGACCAGCAGCGCTCCTCCAGCCCCATCCATGGGGGCTTGGACATGACAGCAGTACGTATGCAACAGTAAGAAAAGAGACTTTGAAAAATCTGTCTAAAAGATGACAAGGTATTTCAGCCATCTGCGAAAGCACGCGGCTGCTCCCACGTGAGGATCTCCACGCTGGGGTGACGGGCACCAGCCACGCTTCATCCCAGGGCCAGTCCAGCCACCCCAGGGACCTCCTGGGGACAATGCACTCGGTGGCTGCCTCTGCAAGGAGGAGGATGGGAGGAAGGGCATGGCCCAAGGCAAGCAAGAGGTGCCCGAGAGACAGAGACAGAAGAGCCTAACGTGCACAGATGAGGAAAATACCCCCAGCACCACCCCTGGGGACAGCCTGGGGGGCACAGAGAGACAGATCAGTGTGGCAAAGCCCATGTCAGGGAAGCAGGTTTCCAGCGCCCCGGGAAGTGGAAGGGTAATGACATCTGCCCTGAGACAGACACTAATTGAGCAAAAACTTATTGAGATCAATACTCTGGAGGACATTTCTACATGGTGGTATGAGCTAATTAACTCTCCTGTGCAGTCTGAAATCCTGCTGTGATCATGACCTTCTCTGCCATGTTCAGGCTTCCGCTCCTCTCCTCTCTCAAAATAATGCCTTTGTAAGCGGCAGTTAAAACAGGAATTAAAAGCACCCCAGGGCCACGCTGACACACACTTATATGCAAAGGTCACTGTGGTGCCTGGACCTGCCTTCCTTTTTACAGATAAAAATTGCAGTAGTAAAGCTTTGTAATGGAGAACAATGCCCACCAGTGCCAGCGTGGGAGAGCCTGGCAATGCAAACCCCGCTCTCAGGTACCCTATCGCTGCGCCTGCTAACAAGACACGTTACCCTGGGAAGACGCAACGTGGGGGAAGCCCACCTTTTGACACTGGCATGCTGCAAGAAATGGTTACCAGCAACAGAAACCAGGAAACAAGGACAAACACGCGGCCAAAAAAGCTCATATTGAAAAGATGCCTTTTCCTCCCTGGTGCGGCCACGGGGTCCACCACTCTGGTCAATACCTGCATGTTGCCCGCATTCAGTGCTGTCCAGCTCAGGCTGGAAAACAGATTTGCTCTGTAATTTGAGAATGTAAAGTAGCGAGTTCATAAATGCTAACTTGAATTTAGAAATCTGCAAAAGGCATGGCTGAAACCCCGGCGCCAGCAGCATGGAGGAGGATGCTGTGGGGCACCGCAGGCTGCGCGGCAGGAGGCAGGCAGTCGAACAGACTCCCCGCTGCAAGGGAGATGTCTTTCAACATCGTTTTTTTCAGTGCTTGACTGGTCATGCTTCATTTGCACTTTTATTTATTCCATATGCCGTTTCTCTGGATGTCTGTAACGTTACTGAACACAATGTTGTTTTCTTTGTTTAAACAGCAGCTGCAAGACCCATTTCAGCTAGCTAAGTCACCAGGCGTCAACACCGCTGCACTTCAGAGATGGCAGCAGAAGTCACAGCCTTATTAGTCTGACAGTGAAAGCGCTGTCCAAATGTGAACAGCACACCCAACACATGGGTGCAAGGCCTCAAAGCCCATGCAACATCACCGGGGTTGAGGGAGGTGATTTTTGCACAGGATAAAACTTTTACTTGAAAGATACAAGACTGTACATGAGACAAAAGGGCTTGGAAATGTGGAAGTTTAAAGCAACAGATAACTGTGAAGTTTGCAAAACTGATTATTGCAGGGTGAGACTCTCATTCTTGACATACCAGAGCAGGATCCCTGAGGTCTTGGTTCTGCCCACAGGCTCCCAGGCAGTGACGACAGTTGTGTTCTCTCTGCAACTCAGCTACATATTGACTTAAAGAGCTGTGCAAGAGGAAATAATATTATTGTGTTGTCTTTCTAGGGTCTGGTACAGCCAAATTCACCTTATTTTCCCATGAGCAGTGTGGAAAAGCCAGCAAACAAATGCAAGGGAAGACAGGGCTTGTACCTGCAGAGAAATATCTGGTGGATTCTGGTTGGTACCTCCCCAGACACTGCTCCAGGATGCTACAGACACAGTTTTTCAAATTATATGAAGTTATCCCAAACTCATTCTTCTGATAAGAAATGAATCAGATTATTACTAATAGCAGTTATGAGTAATACTGCTTTTGTTTTCAATGTAATTTGCAAGTACTCTATCAAAAAAGCATGCTGCATTTGGCTCTGCTCCTGGTCACATAGTGCAGATCCCACAAAGCTCTGCAGCCGTCAGTGTGCGCTCACAGGCTTTGACACACTGAGCCTGGAAAATGCACGGGAACTAAAACACAAAACATCATCACTTGGGATTTAGTCTCATTTCTGTCCTGGTAAAATGCTTTAATCCTCAATTTTTGCACTAGCCTGATGAGACACATACAGGCAGCGTCTCCGTTGTTTCAGCATCCCCCCGTGCTGGGCAGACGCGGAATGCTGCCGCAGGGCAGCAGCGTCCCCCTGAACCGCGGTGCCTCTCCCACCCACCCACTGCGAAGCAGTGCCGCCGCCGGGTGTGCACGTCCATAAGTGGGACCGGAGGAGCGCGTGGCTCCGTCTCGCCGACAGCTCCACCTGCTGCGCAGCGCCCCGGCAGCGTGGCCTGCTCCGCGGCTGCTGCGAAGCTCTCCCACGCCACGCGTGCACAGAGCGGCTTTCACTAGCAGTGCTGGAGGGGAAGCTGTGGGGCTGAGCAGCCCTTGGGGCAGCCGGCCCCCTCCCACGAGACCTGCTGGGCTCCACGCTGGCGACCGGGGCTGGCTGGGTGCCCACACGCCCCTGGGGACAGGGGACATGGCCTGACCCTGCCGGAGCAGGTCCCGATGGAGACACCTCTCCTGCCCGCTGGCACCAGGGCCAAGGCACAGGACAGCCAACACAGTGCACCCACGAGCATCGGGGTCTGCCCCCTCCACAGGCGGCTGTACCGGCTGCCACCCACTGGCTTCGCAGCCCAGGGGGAGGGACTGGCAGGTCTGACCCCACCAAGATAAAAAAAATGATTCCAGTACTGATAAATAATGCAGGGGGCGTTGGTTGTGTTTTTTGGGTTGTTTTCTCTATTTTTTTTTTTTTACGCTTTGTTTTCAGTATACCTCTACCTCATCTTTTAATTCCAACTCTATCAGAGCCACCTCTGCAGATGAGGCTGCTTTTTTTAAACCTTTTGCTCTCCCTGGATGTTCTGTACCTTAGTGATGTCCTCAAGGACGCTGAGACCTGGAGGAGTCACAAGCACCACAGGAAGAAAAGACAAAAAGAGGAGAAGCACAGCCTGAAAGGTGGGACTGACACATGGGGGATCACAAGCAACAAATAGATATATTTTTTCCACAGCTTGCCCACCCACAGAGAAAGCTTCACTTGTGTTGTAGTGTGAGGAGCTGCTGCTACACCTGCAGCCCTGGGCTGGACTGCCAAACAGGTTCATGGGGTGTCAGGACAGCCCCACACCAAACCTCAGTTCCCACTCAGTCAGTGAGGACCCAGCTGCAGCAACCCAGTGAGCAGCAGAGGAAAGAAGAGACCTGCCTTAGGTGCCTAAAACAGCATTGTATTTCAAGGGTCTGTTAGCAAAGCAAACAAGCACCCGGCAGCTACCACTGCCTGCAGGCACCCAAGCTACCCAAACCCCTTATTTTTCACTTGGAGCATTTATTGCCCCACAGGGACAAGCACAAGAGGAGCTGCAGGGCTGGTGGGTCTGGAGACCGTCCTATGCCCAGGAGATAGAGCAGTTTGATTCTCATTCAGCAGGGGATGAACTTAAACCCTGCTCACTTTGGAAACAAGTGCTTTAATCACCAGCACTTCCCTCACAAGCCATGTTAGAGAAAGACAAGACACTCCTACCGGAATTTGCACCTCCCAGAGGAGCAGAGTCCCCCCTACAGCCTTAAGGGCAGCCCTTGTGGGACAGGTTTTAAGACTTCTGGCAAGCTGAGGGTGTCATTGTTGGCTAAGGGTGGGCAGCTGCTGGCTGGGGGCGTGAGGGTGCGTGGGAGCCGGTGGAAGGGGCTGGGGTCTCTGTGCCCTGCGGAGGTGGCACAGACGCTGGGGGCTGCATTTCACGTCCAAGACCCGGCACTGAAAAGCGGGACACTGCTCTAAGGTGTGCCAGACCTTCATTAGGTCTCTGCTTAAGTTTCTGTCAATTTTCTAAACCAAACTTTAATGCAGGACTTTGCTTCTTTTCCAGTGAGATACTGAGTCACAGACATCACATCCCTCCCCAATGCACTGCAGTTCTGCAGCAAGGATAAACTCTTTATTATTTATCTGCTCAAAAACAGATCACCACCTCCTAAAATAGGGCAACAATTCCATTAGTCCTTAATTGGTTTTATTTTTTTCCTGCCATTCAAACTAATTAGAGTTACATGGCCATGTCTCGCTTGCTCGTTTTAATGAGGATTTTGATTTAGGTAACCGGCAGCAGGCGTTAGGAGCCTGCCTACGTGCGCTTCTGACGCACCCCGGGGCTCCCTGGGCCTGAGGGCGCGAGGCAGATCCGAAGCCCCTGGCCACGCTGCCCCGCAGCGGCACGGCCTCGCACGCCCTGCGCTCCCCAACACCGAACCTGCACGGCTGCACGGCTCTGCATCGCTTCTCCCTCCACCTCCACCTGAGTCATGCTGGGGCAGCCTTAAATACGATGGCGGCTGGTGGCCAGGATGGGCAGGAGGGGGCTGCCCGCTCTGCCGGTGTTTGCCTGCAGCCTCGCTTCTGGGTGTGACGGCCGTGGTGGCTGACCCGCGATTGCGGTCAGGGACACAGGGACCTGCCATTTGGCCGTGTACAAAATTCACTACCAGGATGCCAGCGGTGGGAGCAGGATCTGCTTTTCCCGGCTGTCTCTCCAGCGGTGGCCAGGGAGGCAGCTGGTCTGGAGGAGAGGTCACTCAGGATGAAACACAGAATGAGGTGAAACACGGACGTTGCGCTCTGACATGACGTCATCTTCATCCTGTAGATAGGGCAAGGTGGTGTGCGGTGCCAGGCAGCCTGGTTTGTTTACCCACCTATTCCTCAGCCCCCTTCCAGGTCAAAACCCCAGCTAGCCTTGCTACGGACTCTCACCAGCACTTTCATTTCAGTAATTGAGCTCTTTGTCTACATTTCACTGTCTTATCCCATTGGGGAAAAAAAAATGGATTATTCACAGACAGGGCAGTTCTGATGATTGCGTTTGTTCTTCATCCAAAATCAGAAATCAATGAACATCCTCAGCATTTCCTAAGAGAGTAAAAATCCTTTCTGCCCAGCTGCTCTGAACTGTCTCCTCTGGCTGCAGCTCAGAGCTGGGCTCTGCTCTTCCTTGTGCTCGGTTTCCCATTGCTGCACCATGAACCTGCCAGACACCTCCAGCAGCCCCAAATCCAAACAAAGGAAAAAATGTGACAAAAAATGTACTTCACTCGCAGTGCTCAAAAGCTAGTGGTGGTGGTGGTGATGGGGAGCATGCTCAGCGCTTACGGAGAGGCCCAGCGCAGCCTGTCCTTTCTCCTTCACTGTGCAAATGTCCCATACACAAAGCTGTTCCTTACTGCTCTGCTCTCCCCTTGTATGGGGTGAAGAAATCCCACGTCGGTTTCCTCCTGCAGGTGATGTGAACAGCCCAAGCCAAGAAGCTCTGCCCCAGCATCAGCCTGTGCAACCCCAACGCTGTGCACTGACTGTAGCCTTGCCCCGAGCAATGCCCATACTGCCCGTGCTGCCCATACCATCCATACCGCCCATAACACCCATACCGCCCATAGCACCCATAGCACCCATACCGCCTATGCTGTCCGTACTGCCCACACTGCCCGTACAGCCCCTCCTTCCCTGTGTGCAGGATACCTCGATTTGGCAGATTAGTACCCCCCATGGCTACCCTGAAGCCCTACAGAGGGGTTCGGTGGTGGATCTCCCCAGCTGCAGCTTGGGCAGGGTCCCTCAAGCACCAGCCAAGAAGGACCTTCATGAAGTCAAACGCACCTTCCCTAGAGGAAGGGAGGGACGTGGCGAGACAGAGACCCAAGTGATTTTGGGGGGTTTAGGTCACACCGGGCTGAAGTGGGGGCTCGGGGCCAAGCTGAGAGCTGCGGCAGGACCTGCCGCTCCTTGTGACAGAGCCAAGCAGCCAAACAGGAAAAATATGTGTCCAGCACTTGTTTTTGCTCTTCCCAACACCGGAAACTTTAAATTGTACAGAAGTATTCAAAAATAAGGTACTCCAAACAAGGGGGAGAAAGGCTGGTTGTCGTATATTACACAGGGGCTGAATGGACACAGGGACAGCTTGCATCAACCTGCAAGAGAATTAGCATTTGTAATTCGTCTCTTAGAAATCCCGGTTTACCTTCACCCTCTATCTTAGTTCACTGACATCATAGTTATTAGATAGATCATTTTTATGGATTATGTCTCGCAAGGGCAACATTTTAATGAATAGTAGAATTAAATGTTTGCCAGGATTTTTTTAAAATAAATGATCAATTACCGCTGGCTGCATCCATCACATTTATTAGCTACCTTCTAGAAACATTTTTCATAACTTGCAAATTGAAATGAGGTTGAAGTTGAATTTTATTTCTTCTTCATTTGCCCGTAGTAAATATAATGCTTACACATAAAACACCGAGATCAGTGGGGTTTTTTGCGTAAGTCTTTTTATGACACTGGATAAAATTCTGTGTGTGCAGAACAGTGAAAAATATTTTTTTAAAAATTAGTAAAAATATGGATTTCCTTTTCAAAAATGTCTGGGGAACTGTGACCTGGCAGACAAAATTTCTTACTGATTTTCAAGGTCATCGTGAGACTACCTGGTATGCATTTACTATTAATAGTGCCCAACTACAAGGTTAGATTGAATGTTGAGGTTTTGTCATGTCACATACTAGTACTGCTTTAGTGTTAGCAAAATGGAGTCAGAAATACCATATATCTCATTTTCCTAATATCAGAAAATCAGCTGTATATGATATTAGAAATTATATGTAAAATACAAGTTGCACTATCTTCTGTATAGTTAAAGGCAAAGTTTATGGGACTTAAAACAGGCTCAGAAACAAGCTGAAACAAACCACACCAAACCCGTCCAAGTCATCTCTTTCCAAGCAGTCTGTGTACGCCCACACGTGGGTGGTGTGCAGTGTCACTGCCGTAACGTCACGAGCTCCAGAAACGTGCGGAGATGTCCTCAGTCCCAGTGCCACCTTGGACCACCCCCCTAAAGCTTGCAGTGGCTGGTGCAAAATGCCTGCCTGGAGACGAGACACTTGTCCAAGGCGATGCCAAAGCCAGAGGTGCTGGAGCAGGCGAGTCCCGCCGGGCCCTGGGAGGGAACATCGCACGCAGTGACTGAGCGCTGCGGGTGCCACCCACCCAGCTCCCAGGGCCAGGGTGCTCTGCAGAGATCGGTGGTCCTAGCTGAATGATGAACGGTCTAAACTGTTAAGCTGAAAGTGTGCGGTGACTGGTATCTAGTAATTCATCGTTTTTCCAGGAAACTGTCATGAGATTATTTTACAACTTTTAAAGCAGGATTGGGGTCTGGATTCAGCTTTGAAAGACTTCCTTTGGCTTGTCGCAAGGTAAAGTTAAAAAGCAAAAAGAAACCTGAGGCGGCAAAAGACCCTGAAAAATAACGATGAGTGTTTGTCGGCAGTTTGGAGGCAGGTATGACACTCACCGTGATGGGGGCTGCCACCGAGCACCAGGCAGCCCCCGTGCGCTGCCCCGGAGAGCACCGGCATGCACAGCCCTGGGCTGCACCACCACCGGCACCGCTGGCGTGCCAAGCAGGACTTGCTTCCCTCTTGCTTGCTTTTGAGAGAGGGGAAGCTTACACTGCTGGCAGTACCACGGTCGTTCCCAGGTGGGGAAGGAGCCCGCACGTACTTTATGCACAGAGGTGAGCAGGTTTCCGAGGAGCGGCTGACACTCATCCCTGGGGAGCGGGGGCGAGGGGATGGGTACCAGAGTCCCTGCCCCGTCCTACAGGGGCAAGGCAATAAAGCAGCACAAAAAAATGACAGGAATCTCCTCTTTGACTTTTTCCTCCCTTTAATAAGTCAGGCCTGTCAGATGTCACTGTCTGTGATGGGGCGAGTTTGACTCGTCTGATGCTGCCTTTGGGGATCCTTTGGGGCTGCAGAGAAGATTGATGAGCTGGACCACCACTTTCCAGTCTGATGACTGCTACATCCTTAACAACCACACATGTGGAAAGAGCCTTTTTCATGTCGTGAATTCATGAACACCCTTCAGATGGCATTTGTTTCCTTTTTTTCCCCAACTTTAAAGGCCAAAACTACCCGAGAGGTTCACTTTCTCACTCACTTTCTTTTAAAAAGCCTTTTAAAATACTTTTAGTACATTCTAGTCTCCTTTCTATCTCCAAAAGAAAACAAAACAAAACTAAAGACATTTTTGCTAAAAAGAATAACATATCTCCCCCTGCTGCCGTTTAAATGGGGTTTTAGGACGATGTCAGCAGCAGTGGTTGAAAGCAAGCAATCACACCCGAGTTAATGCCGAGGGTGGCTGGGAGCTGCTCCCTCCTTCGCCGGGGCAGGAGCGTGCCCAGCAGCACGTCTGTGGCAAGGCTGAATGGAAAGGGTGATTTTGCTTTTCATTGAAGATTTCAGTTTTGGGGAACACTAAAAATTACAGCCATAAAAGAAGAGGAGAGTGTGTAACTGGGGACAAATTCCTGCTCTCAAGAATGTCAGAAACACAGTATCTGTAGGAAAAGGTCCTGTTACCAATCTCTGAGTTATTTTGGGCTGGTTTGTGCAGAATACAATAACTGCTAATTCATTTGATCATTTTTCTGATGAAATCTGACTAACAGTCCCACTTTCATACAGATTTTAAAAAAACATTATTAAGAAGAAAACAATTTTAAATTTTCACCATTTGGAGTTGCATCTCAAGGCAGAGGCCTTTCCCAAAGTTTTATTTATGTACTGAAAATGTCCTGCCCCAATACCGGTGTACCTGTGAATTTTGCTTACTTGCACCATCAAGAAATCATACCTGTGGGTGTTTTAAACAATACTTCTACATTGAAACATAACTACTTCATGCTTCTAATCTTTTCCCTGTCTGCATCAAAGCCTTTCCTAAACAGCTTTGCTCTTAGCAGTGGAAAATTACAATCGGGAGGTTTTAGTACCAAACAGCAAAGGATATGACCTCAAATAGCATGCCGTGGAATGTGTTGCAATGTTACTGGAAATTTTAAAGAAAAAAATGACACCATTGTGAGTCAATGAAATATGGTCATGGCGGGGCACTGACCCTGAGCTTGGTTCCTGCCCACGACGTCGCGAGCCCCGAGCTCAGGGCACTGTTGCTGACCCAGCTGGTGCTTGGCTGCTCCCTTCCCTTTCTGCTGCGCGAGCTCTGCGTCTTTGGGAAATAGGTAAAAGCTGGATTTTAACAGGCAGCTGATCCCTGAAGAAGAGGGCTGCCCTTCTCCCATCGCCCCCTCCCACCACGTCTCCCCTCCCCATGTCCAGCTTTCCACCCATCCCTACCCGTTTTCACCCCTTGTTCCCCCAGCAGAGCTCTCCCCCCACAGCCCAGCGATGGGGACTCTCGCCCTGCGCCTCCCCAGCCGCAGCAGCTGGCAGCCTGTCTGACCTCGCGCAGGCTCTCCGTAACCGTCATGCACGCTTCACCAGGAAATGGCTCCATGCTTGCTCGGAGAATGTACTTTATAGGGTCTCATTTCATGGGAGTTACTTTTACAGCTTCCCTAACCGCCCTGCATGCTCTGGTGGCCAAAGAAACGTGTTTTATTAGTCTGTGTTGATAAATGACAATGGACTCTTACAGTGTTATGTATATAAATCTCTCTCTCTCTCTCACATCACAATTTGGGAAGTAGCTATTTTACTCCTGATTCAGTAGGTTATTCACAGGCTCCAGCAAGCCCATTTTTTCCGGCAGTATTTGCAGGTATTTCAGTACATGGTGTATTAAACTTGCAGCATGGTGCAGCAGCCCTGAAATGTGCACGCTCTATACCTTTGTGAGAAATCTGCACTTCTGCCATCATTCTGCATCTCATCCAGAAACAGATTTTGAACAGGATCATGTTTCATAGACAGAATCTGAGAAATTTTGATTCACATCTTCTTTACCGTGTGCTACTGATAAACATCTGCATTTTGTAATCACATAAGTGAGAAATAACATGATAACAAATGGAAGAGATCACATCTACCAGAGACTGGAGGTGATTTTCCTTAGACAAATATTTCCAATTTGGTTGTGAAAGGAAATTAAAGGAAAAGTCAATGCAACAGGATGATAAATTATTTTCTAAAATGAGGGGAGTCAACAATGATGATATAAAACATGGCTTAAAAGCAAGTAGCTCCATCCCAAAACTGTTTTCTAACGTGCAAGCAATTGCCAGGTTAGCCACAAGAAAGTCACATTTCGGTGAACAGGAGGGAGCCAAGAGCCAGCTGTTGGCTGGGAGCTGGTTGACTCCGAGCTGAATGCTACAGTAGAGAGAAGAAATTGGGGGACTTTCAAGGGTCGAGTTGCAGCTATGTTTTTCTGAGTGTGAGCTATATTAGTGGCAAGCAAAAGTTGAGGTTTGGCACCGTGTTGCAGAAGTGCACAGCAAACGCACCCCGGCCCCACTAAGCTCACAGCTGAAACTCCTGCAAACCCTTGGGGCTGCTGGAGCCAGGACTGCATGGCAGCTGGGGAAATTGTCTTCTTCCCGTTTTATATGTGAGAAACAAAGGTAATTAAATAAGTGAGTAATCTAAAATTATAGGGGAGGGCTTTGGCAAAACAATTTAGTCCAGGTGCTTTGTGCCCCAAGCCTAATATTTTAATACTAGATAATTTTATCTCATGTGAGATGGAACTATTTCTATAAGGAAGGTTTTCACCATGTGTGGAGCCCTTTTTAGTATTCACAATTAACACAAGCAGTGATTATTCTTCAGTTTACTTGGTGAACAGATGCTGGCTTCGGGTAGCAGCTCCTGCCCCCCTAGCACATCTCTGTGGGCTGTTAGGAAGCACCACGAGGGATTATTCTGAAGAAACGAGCACGAACTGGAGAAAGGTGATCTGCCCTGCTTTACAGGGAGGGGTCTTCCATCGTCAGAAACGCTCCAGCTCCCTGAAATATGGACAAATAGTGGTGCACAAAGTGGCAGGCGAGCAAGCCCTGATTTCTGCTGCTTCTCCTTCAAATCTGCTGAGCCCTTGGAACAAACCTCCCCACATCCTTCCCCAGGTGCTCATGTTCCTTACCCCTGGCTGCTCAGTTTGTTTGGCAGACACACTGAGTAACGTTGGCTCTTTCTACCTGTGGGCAGGCAGCGTATGTGCCATTGCGAGCCAGCATCTGAATTTTTCCTTGCTATATTGGCCTCTAATGGGCAGTGTTATTTCAATAAATTACTTTTTTGTGCAAGTAGACCTTCCTGGAAGGCTGTTCCCTGATCAGCACGGCTCAGCCTGCTCACATTATTGACCATTTACATCTTTTGCATCATTAATGGTATTACAGGAATCTCACTTCAGTTCGGGGCATGCTCTCGGAGCGAAGGGCCTGTCATGTGCTGCCACAGCTAAGGAAGACAACGCTGCCCCAATTCAAACACTGCAACTTGCAAACCCGCTCACCTTCTCTGGGTGTGAGGTCGTTCCTGTGGTTCAAGTTGTTAAAATTAGCTCCAGACCTTGCACAAGGCTGTCTTTCCAACATCACGTAACAGCAGCTTGCAAAGAAGGCATTTTGGAGACATTTGAGATAATGCTGGCAGTTGTGGGACCACTGGAGAGGGTGGGGATGGTATTTTAATTTGCACATGATAAACAAGGGTTTTATCTGGAAAAAAAAAAATTCCTCATCAAGCTAGGATGAAGGTTGGAGGCAGGAGGTGGTCCCGGGACTCAGCTTTCTGAAGGACGAGGCAGCACCCACAGCCCCAGCAGACAACGAGCTCTCCCATGCGGGCGTCAGGCGTGATCCCTCCAGCTGCCTCCAGCAGCGATGGCCCCACGTCATCCCTGTGGGCCAGTGGCTGCCGTCAGCAGGAGAAAGCAGGTGCTTGCAGGAGGGGAGGGCAGGCGAAGGCAGGGGCTGGGGCGCCTGCGCTGCCAAACGCTGTGCTCTGGCCAGCCGGGCACCGGGAGGCTTGGTGACCCCCAGCCGGCTGCACGTGGGGGTCTCTGACCACCCGGGACCTACTGGTGCTGGCATCTGTGCTGCTGGTGTGGCCAGCAAGCTTCCCTGAAACCAGCATGAGTCTAACTCTGTCAAAACTAAAGCCTGTTATCACAGCTAAAAAAGTCCTTTGCTAACTTCCAAACTTTGTATATAAGCAAGCAGCTGCATTTCTAGTTTTCATTTGAAATACTACATGGCATTTCACTAAGGCTCTGTAGTCCTGCACGTCAGAGAAACGTAAAATAATGCACGTGCTTTTAAAATCAATGATCAGTGATCAGAAAGTGAGTGATCACATGCCGTGCCACTCATGGACAAATGCACCCATGCAATAGGTGAGCCTCCTTCCCAGAAGTATCCTTGCAGCAGAAACCACTATGGATTTAAATCCCACCATTCCTGCTCTCAAATGCTTTGAAGTTTATTTTTGTTTCTCTGGGTTTCCCAAAATAGGACAGACCTATTATGACCATAGCTGTGAGTATGTGGGCAGAGGGAAGGGGTCCGTACAGCACAGAGTGGTTGTCCTGAGCCTCACAGAATAATTTGGCTTCAGGGGCGGTGGGGTGGGTTGGGATGGAGATATATAATTAGCAGGTTTTCAGTCTTCCATTCTCTTGCAGAAGCTCATTTTTAATTATCTGCTTTACCCTGTGGCTGCTAGACTCATGCCTGAAGAAAAGGGGGCTCTCTCAAGGGACTTACTCCTGCTCCTACTTCATTGACCAGAGCAAACAAAATTATGGTGATGAAGACACTCGTGTAAAATCCATTTTTACCTCTAAGCCTCTAGATGCTCCAGGCTAGATGCAGCCTCCAGAAGCGTTGCTGAATTTTTGCACGGAGAAAGTGTTGACTTGGTAAATGCAGCTATATGCGCCATTTTCAGTCTCAGCATTTTTTGAATGTTGGTAACCATCTTGTAGTGTTGAGTAAAACAGATTCAGGCAGAGCCGAGGCAAATCCCAGCCTTGAGCTCATCCATGCCTCGCTCTCCCCCTTCCCGTGGGGCGGCAAGCGTGGTGAGCACCGGAGCCATCACCACCAGCCACCACCTGCTCCCTGTGCTGGTCCCTTGAGCATGTCTCTCCCTGCATGCCGTGAGCTCATCCTGTCCCCGATCCCTGCTGAAGGTGAACCAGCCCCCCCTCCTTCCTAGACGGCGCCCTCCATCACATCCACGGGCAGGTGTTTGTTTATTGAAAAGTTTCTGCTCTCTCTCTCTGGAAGCTTCATTAACTCCAGTCTTCAGCAAAGTGTGCCAAGGGTAATTACAGTTATTAACCTGCTGAATGATTAACAGGTTATTGCTGCTGACTGATTCACCTGGAGTCCCAGCTGACCCTTGCTCTGAGCGGGTGGAGCACCTCCACGCCTTGAGCGGAGCCTTCCTGTGTTGGGGAGAGTTTCCTGTGGATGTGACAGGTAGCATGGTGACGCTGGTGCTGCCTTGGTCCCCTCTCAGATCCAAGTGCTCCTCTTCCCTTCCGCCCAGTGCTAATAGCTATTCGTTACTTAAGCAGCCTGTGGCATCACTAAATTTAGTCTGCTGGGAGACAGAAGCGGCATTTTGCTGCTCTGATTTCAGAAGCATCTTGCTTCATCACGTGCTCTTAGGAGGCCAGCAGAAACAGACAGCAGGGAACTATACTCTGATGCAATGAACCATCTTTTGGCTGACCAGTTGCCCTCAGCTGCTGTGAAACGTGTTACCAGCAATTTAGAAACAAAAAAATACAAATAGACAGGAAAAAGTTGTTGGGAGCTTTGCTTTTCTAAGGGTTTTAGGCATCGCTCTGCCAAAGGGAATGAACTGATCTATAGTTCACAAACCAGCCCTTCCACAAGCACCCAGCCCTGGCCAACATTTAGGGAGAACTGAGAGTACCAGCCAGCAGCACAGGTTTTCTTTTGGCATGTGGGACTGGAGCTGCGGGCTGCGCTGGCAGAACATGCCAGTGCCAGCAGAGAGGTGCAGAAAGACAGCGGACGTGGCAGGTACGCCTGTCCCTGAGAGGGAGTGGGCCTGAGGGATGGCGCAGGAGGTGTGTGACTCGAGTTCCATCTCCGCTCTGATCCTGCCTCGGAGACCACCCCAGCCAATAAGTGTCATCGTGACCATACATGACCACGAGCCCCAGTCCCACCTGGGTATAAATGGAGCCCGGCCGGAGGCCATTCTGAGTCCTCCTGAAGCAGCAGCCCTGCAACACGAGGTCCTCCCCGTGGTAGGGACACCTAGCACGGCCAGCTCTCGAGGTTGAGTGTCCTCACTTTAACGGGTGAGTGAACGCGCTATAGGATCCTCCCCCTGAAACCCTAAGCTGAGGTTACCCTTGTAGTAGTACTGTCACCACTTAGTGATTGTGTAGCTAAGTGTGGACCAACTCCCGTGACATACCAACCCTTGAACTCTACGGACACCCTGGTTTTGAAATAAATTGTTATCAGTTGTTGTTCCATTGCTAGCGATTCTTGGTTCCGTGACAGTGGGGAAAAGAGCAGGGGGAGGGAAGGCAGGGGGCCGGCGGGGCAGGAGGACCCACTGAGAGCAGGAGCTTGGCTCGCCCCTGCTGCAGCCCGCTCTCCAGCTGGGAAGGGGTTTCACTCTTGCCACTACAAGGTGTGCGGCTTACGGGCAGCCTGTGCCACGCTCCCGGGGGAGCAGGACCCTGACGCCGAGGGACCCCCCGTGGGATGGGTGGCATGGACCCACTGCTCCTCCTGTGAACAGCGAGGGATGAAGTCACCCTCCTCGCTTCACCCCCTCACCTCCCACTGCGCTGCCTCCGGGGTGCTCTTGGCTCTCTTTTGCCCGTAGCTGCTCCTCGCCGGGAGGTGCCTGTGTGCTGTGAGCCCACCGCTGGCCCGCGGGACCCCCCAAACGTGGCAGAGATGGGGACACCAGGGCAGGGCAGAGGCACGCGGACAGCCACGGATCTGGATCCGGGCACAGACACCCAGCAGGCAGGAGCCTGCGAGTGCTCAGAGCAGAGGTGGCCAAAGCACAGGCCAAAATTTCAACAAAAGGGGCAGAGAAGATGTATTTTAGAACTGTGTTCATTCTTGCTCTGAAAGATGCAGCAAGAGCCCGGGTTAGGGAGAGGTACCGAAGAGACAGTACAGCTTTTATGAGCCTGGAGCACAGCAGCTCTGTAAGCACACAAAGCAAAAGAAAGGCAAGTGATTTTTTTTCCCCATTTTCCTTGCATCCCCGCAGCTTGATCTCACCTCCCTCTGAGTACCATACATTGCCAGTGTTTAGACTCCAGGAACAAAATGTTTTCAGCTCCAAAGCTGATGTTTTCTCTTGCTTCAGAGTGATGTGCTTCATTGTATAAACCATTTTCTCATTTTGCAAATTCCCTTTGTATTTTTAGAAGCTTTTATTTAGTCCTCAGACAGAAATGACCCTGCGGCAGAATCCAAACTGTCATTTATGCTGATACGTACAATTTCAAAGCAGGCCATGCACCTGGTCCCCGCTTCTGAGGGTGACACCCACGTAGCAGTGATGGCTCATCCCTCTGCGCCCCGGGTGCCGGTATGCTAGGTGCTGGGTGGGAAGGGAAGCCCGGGATGTGCGGGGAGGCAACAATTCACCATCGGGGGAAGAGCTTCTCCTTCTCATCCACCAGTTTCAAGCCATCGGTAGAGAGGGAGCTCACTCGCTTCCGCTGGGCTGCCGCCTGTCCGGGGGTGGGAGCTGCTCCCCACGGGTTCGGTGGCCGGCGGGTGCCTGCGCAGCCCCGCACCATCGGCCGGGAGATGCACCCGGCTGGGGCAGCGCCCTGCTCCGGTGCCTCTTGCCCAGCAGCAGTCACCACGTTTGGTCCTGCCCGCTGTGCCACCGTGGAAGTCACAGGCGCTAGGGCCCTGCCCAGAATTAGCTCCTTATAAAAGAGTATTTTTACATCCTGACAGTCTTTAGCACAGCATACTGAAAAGCACTTACACTAGCAAAACAACATGAGTAGCCATTAAAAAAACCCCAAAATTTACTACCCAAGTTTTGCAGCTGTCCTGCGGCTCAGAAATGACAATCTGTGTATAACAAAATCAAAAGGATAAACCTACTTGGTGTCCCCACCTTCTTCCAGCCCACAGCCTTAACAGCAGGTTTCAGCTGGCCAACACCAAAGCCAAGGAGGTCAATTGGAGAGAAAAAAAATTACAAGTTTTTCCTTCCTGGGATTAACTCTGTCCCTGGCGCTCGTGAGACAGGGGCCAGCCTCCACAAGGACTGCATGTCATTCTCAGGCTGGGATGCTGCGTGAGGCCACCCCCTTACATTCATTTTCTGTGTCCTTCATAGTAAAATCTCTTAGGGTGAAAACCGTAACAGCACGGTTTTTAAATTCCCACTTGTGAGAGATGTGTCTTACAGAAAACTGCCCCTTCTGTGTTATACATCCACTGGTGCTTTTCCTTTTATTAAAAACTTTCCTGAGCATCTTCATTACTTTTAAAACAGCAGTCAGAAGCCGAGTCAGGCACCTCTGCCCAGCCCCTCCTGGCAAACAGCCCTGGACCGATCACACGAATCTCCCAACATTTGCTGTGGATGCTGCTGGACCTTTCCAAGGCAGAGAGCCCGGCACCGATGTCTGCCCGAGTTTCCCTCCAGCAGCAGGAGCCTCTGCCCAGCCCTAGGCTTTGCCGGGGACCGACACTGCTGAAGGACTCGGGGCTCCGGCTGCAAGGCCAGCCTGGGCGCAGGGGGTGTTGGAACCGCTCCTCTGCCAGGACTGCAGCCCTGCCTCTGCCTCGGGGCAGCGGGGCTTTCCTTTGGCTTTCCCTTGGCTTCTTCTCACTGGAAGAGAAATGATTCCCTTGAGCGGCAAAACCTGCCGCGGCTGGGTGCACCACTGCCACCTTCCCTGTCAGCATCGCCACTTCTGCCACAAGTGGGCAAGGATTTGCAATTTGCAGGAGCTGGTTTGCAGAAGAGCAGGAGTTTGGAGCCATACAGGCTCGCAGACAATTGGAAAGGTTCCCAGATAAGAAAGTCAAAGTCTGCTGATGAGATTCTCTTTGGCCCAGGCTGGCTACATAGGGGGAATCTTTCAGTCCCTTGTTTCTGCCTTCCACCCTCTGGTTGTGCTCTGAGAGAGGAATATGATGTTTTTAACACCAGTGGATAAGCCACAGCCTGGAACTTGTATTTTAAAGGTCACAAATAACTATGTCCCAATTTCTGAAAAGCTATTTGCCTGAAGTGAATGCCATTGTAACTCTTCATAAAAGACTATGGTACAAATAAACCATGTTTGTATTGGCCTTGTAAATTGGTGCATTGCTGTGGGGCTTACCAACATTCACTTTTAAGGTGTAAATATTTGATTTACTTAGTTATTAAGAATTTAAGCAGCAATCATGTTTTAGCAACCACGCTTGTTAATGAAATCATTCTGCTCGTAACATCAGTGACTCTGTGAATAACAGCAGTGATTAATTTCAACCACAAAACAGTCCTTTTCTCTCAAATGCTTGATAATAAGAAAATAGCTGCGCATGTATGATAGTGCTAACACTCAAGAAGAAATAACTATAAATAGTTATTGAGGGTTACAGGTGATCTTGATGGCTCTCCTACAGCAAATCAGCAAATGAACACCAAGCCAAGCAGCAGTGAAAAGCATTTGCCCAGCTGGCAGGCCTTGCCTTGGCAGGGCATCTGCAGAACGAACTGCTCTCCAGGCTGCTGCATGGGCAGCGACTGCTCTGAAGCTCTGGTGTGACCATTCTTGAAACACTGCAGTGACCGCTCTGAAACACTGCGCACGCAGCAAGGAAGAGCAGGCGTTACCCAGGGTGTGCTGCCCACAAAGCAAGTTTTCAGAGACTGGTTTTCACGGTACCATCTGGAATGCAGAACCTAGAAGGCAATTAAGAGTAAATCAGGCGAACCTCTGTTCACTACGGGGGCTTCCCTTGTCAGAGGTGTGCAAATGTGCCCAAGCGTGCAGGTGAGCACCAATATCCTGAGTCCATCATGTCGTGCATGGCAGGCTTTATCCCTCCATGACTCAGTTGCTTACGTAGTTCTAGGATGTGGAATAGGAAACGGATTATTTTGGGCACTGTCAAGCAATTGTTGTTTTTTATTACAAGGAAAAAGGCTATTTTAGGACTTTGAAAACAGGCCTTAAGATATTAAAAGCCCAGAGTACCTTGTGCTCTTCTCTTTCTCCATCTCGCTGCTGGAAGCGATGGATCTGCCCAGCCAGCAGAGCTGTTCGCCAGCCCCAGAGGAAGCCCTGTCCCACCACCATGTGCCATGGGGAGCAGCCCCATCCTTCGCATACATGTCCCTATACAAAAGCAGCCAGTGCATGGGTGGAGCACACTCTGCCCCAATATTTAACATGCGTTTTGGAGGGTGAGGAGCCAGCTGGCACGGGCCCCTGCCATGCCCGCGGCAGAGGGCAGGCGTTTCTGGGCTGCCAGCCCGGATGGCTCGGCACTGCTTGCGGAGCTGGCGAGCCAACAAAAACCAGCTGCTTTGCCAGCAGCTCTAAAGGTCAAGGTATGCTTATCTAAATAGCATGACTTCCCTTTGTGTACACATTCTTCTGTGCTTTTAAAAGCTCTTCAGCATTTTTCCTAGACTATGAAAATGTAGCACTGTACGTTGCGTGTTTGCATCCACGCAGCATGGGTGGCAGCTCTGGCAGCACGCTTCTTGCCTCTCGCTGCGGAGGGGCTCCTTGCCGATGTCCTCTATACCCAACTTTTTCCTTCTGATACAAAAGTTTGTTGGCTTCGCATACCAAGGACTGCCACAAGGAGGGACGACCGCTTCTTAAAAAAAAATATATCATCTCAGTTTAGTTCAGTCTTTCTTGCATGTTACTCACTGAACACGTAAGGCTTTGAATAGTCGATCCTATGTGCTGTAGAGAAGCCACCACTTAGTAACTGCCAAAGAATGACAGCCAGAGGGCTTAGTTTTGGAACAGTGGGTCTCCAAACGACCTGTAAATCAAAGCCGCAGGTACTGAGCCATTGGTGAATTAGTGCTCCTGTAGGTGTCTGTGGCAGAATCACTCATGTCCCAAGTAGGCTCCGACGTTTGCCCATGATTTTTTTTTTAATTCAACAAATTGCATATGATGTTTGATAAGGTGTAAAAGAGCCAATTGATGTCAACAAGAGACAGCGCTGCTGCTGCCAGCCTCTGGTTGACTCAAACCCAGCGTGGGGAATCACACTGAGGCAACAGCTCAAACAACATTGTTTGATGGCTGCCCGGTACTCCGTGTCTGACAGCTGTGTGGTCGGCCTCTGTCTTTATGGACACATGCAATATTTCCTGTTATACTCAAGTATAATAATTCTAACAGCCGTGAGGGTAGAAGCCCTGTGAGACTCTCCTCTTAGGACAAGATGAAATGCAGTCTGTGTTTCCTACTTGGAAACTCACCAAATGTTAAAACTTTCTTCCAAAATTTTGCCTGAACATAAAATTGCCCTAGAGCCAGGACGTGCCTTCACTGCTTGGTGTCTGTCACTCCAGAACGAGGTGGGAGGCCCGGGGCGGATGAAGCACGCTCCGTCAGCCCACCCTGATTGCGCAACGGGTGTTGCATCCTGCTTGTTTGTGGGGTCTTTGGTCCCCATTCCTCCTGCAGGAAGGACCACCTAGTGATGCTTGGTCTTACTAACCCCAAGGTTTGCTGTCATCAGCTTCCTGGCTTTGTGTGTCTCCCCCGGGGCAGGGGGGCAGGAGAGGGTCACCCCATTGCCCCCCTCTGTGTGCTGGAAGGCAACTGCCTGCAGAGATGGGGACAGACATCCAGAAACATGCTGTGCTGGTGAGCAAGGCGGTACGTTAACAAGTCCAGTCCCTCCTACAAGGCACAATAAAATCCTTCAGACGCTCTCTTTGCCTCCGTGTTTTCTGAATGAAGGCAGACGCATCCACTGAAAGGTCCCCATGCGATATACCTGGAGNTCGGCAGGAAGAAGGTGCCTTGTGCTTCACTACAGGTAGGCAGTCTGCGTTCTGCTGGTGGGGCCTCAGAACACCAGGAGCAGGCACACTCCCAGAAACACCTATTTTTGTTTTATGCTGAATGGGGGAACAAAACCACACATATATGTCTTCTCCTACAAGCCACAGGTTCTGGGGAATGAAAAGGCCCCTGTCTTGTACACAGGCATGTAGGAGTGGGGTGGTATGTTAAAAGCCAAACAGACACAGTTTCTGCCCACCACTACACCCACGTCTGAGACTGCCCCCCACCCCCAGTCCTGCTCCCCCTCCTCTGTGAGAACCAGCACAGGGGGTGGCACCGCAGCCACCGGGCCCCTTCTGCAGGCAGGTGGGCGGCAGCGGGAGCAGCCTCGGGGTGGCACGGCGTGACAGCGGGCACCTGCACGGCCATCGTCCGCATGTCACCTCCCAGCCACAGCCGCCTGCCATATGCCTGCAGCCAACAACTCCGACCAGCAGCAAGGCTGCAGTGGAAGAAGAACATGGTGGGGCTTTGCAGCACCACTGCCTGTCCCCTGTGGTGCTGGCGAGGTGGAGGTGCCCTTGTCCCCTCCAAAGCCCCTCCGGGGTAGACATTTCGGTCTGGGGCTGCTTTCCCCATTGCCCCACCGTGCTGGGATGGGGCTCGCACTTGGATTTCAGCTGCAGTTTAGTTTATTGTAAGTAATGCCCCAAACCAGAAATCATTGTGAAATGCCTCAGCTAAGCTTTTCAACTTAGAAAAGGCCAGAACGAAACGTTTTTACAGCTCCCAAGCTCTTCCTCAAAAATCTTTGAGCCACAAGATGAAGCAAAACTGCCCTTTCCTCTCTGCGAAATTTCAGTTTTAAGAAAATGACATTTTCCAAAGGAATAAAATTCTGTGCAATTAAAAAAAAAAGTGGAGTCTGCTTTCTTGCGGCTTCATTGCCTGCTGTTACGAGGTTCTGCCAGAAGATGGGACCGTACGGCGCGGTGCAGAGCTGCGAAGTCCGGCGGGGAGCCCCTCCCCCCCGGGAGCAGCCCCTCCCC